>ML101311.1:19245-103238 GCA_003697995.1 Taxidea taxus jeffersonii | reverse complement strand
CTTCCCTGCTGCATCCCAGTGATTAGGCCAGCATTTGGCACAGAGTCAATGCTCAGTAAGTAGTCACTGAGTGACTGAATCAATCAATCAATGAGCATCATCATCAAAAGCAAGTTGAAATTACCTAAAACATAGAAATGATCTAAATTACCCCCAGAGAGATGGTTTAACATACTATGAGATATCAGCATAGCAGTTTAAGAAGTCAGCTATTGAAACAGGAATTGGGATATACACTAATTTGTTCACGATGTAGTGGCAAGACTGGAAAGCAGAGAATATATCTATTAGTAGGAGGATGGTTACATATATTTTGGCACATTGATAAATTCACTTGTTATGCATCTTCTTTAAAAATGAGGTTGTAAAAGAAAAAATGAGGTTGATCCACATATACTAACATGAAAGGATGTTCACAATGTACTTCTAAGTGAAAACAAGCAAGCTGCAGAATGGTAAGCCCAGTACAGTCCCATTTGTGCCTGTGAGCATTGGTATCACACAATGATGGGAAGATTAAATGTCAAACCTGCCAGAGGAAACTTCCTGAGTGGTGTGGGGGAGAATGGAGAACATGGACCTCTCACTTTACATACTTAAGTGTTATTTGAATTTTTTTTTAAGATTTTCTTTTTTTATTTGACAGAGAGAGAGCACAAGCAGAGGGAGTGGCAGACAGAGGGAGAGGGAAAAGCAGGCTCTCCGCTGAGCAGGGAGCCTGACCACGGGGCTCGATCTCACGACCCCAGGATGGCGACCTGAGCTCAAGGCAGATGCTTAATGACCAAGCCACCCAGGCACCTCTGTGTTGTTTGAATTCATTAACAAACTTGGCTTAAAAAGTAGTATAAAATAGTAATCAGAAAATCTACATGGAAATGGGATGAATGTGATATTTGTAAAAAAGCAAGCACAGTGTATGTGTGCAACACGACTACAATGTGTGTCTACGCATGGACAGTGATGGAACAATCACACCACCTTGCAGAGCAATTTGGGAATAGCGGTCCAAATTCAAATGTGTATGCCTCTGACCAGCAGCTCTACTTCTAGGAACTTATCCTTCAAATATACATACACTAGCAAAATGATCCATGTACACGGTAATTAATTAAAGCATTGGCTATAAGAGCAAAATACTGGGAAAAATGAAATGTCTATCAATAAAGGACTTGTTAAATTTGTTATCCATCTGCACAACTATATACTGTGAGGTTGTAAAGAAGGATGAGAAAGTTCTTTATCCATATTGAAAAATCTATAAGATATATAAAGCATAAAGGATAAGGTCCAGAACAATTGCACAGAATATTCTACCATTTGTGCTAAAGAAGAAACATATAGAGAGATATATAAATATATATATAAAGGGAAATATATATAGAAATATTCTCACCTACCTGTTATGCATTTAAAAATCTTTAGAAGGGTCCATCAACAGATGAATGGATAAAGAAGATGTGGTATATATATACGATGGAATACTATGCAGCCATCAAAAGAAATGAAATCTTACCATTTGCGACGACATGGATGGAACTAGAGCGTATTATGCTTAGCGAAATAAGTCAACTGGAGAAAGACAACTACCACATGATCTCCCTGATATGAGGAAGTGGAGATGCAACGGGGGTGGGAGTTAAGGTGGTAGGAAAAGTAAAAATGAAAGAAGATGGGATCGGGAGGGAGAAAAACCAAAAGAGACACTTAATGTCATAAAACAAACTGAGGGGGGTGGGGGGAAGAGGGGTTGGGTGAGGGTGGTGGGGTTACATCATATGTTTAAATAAAGCTTAAATAAAGTAAAAAAAAAAAAATCTTTAGAAGGATGTGGTGCCTGAGTGGCTCAGTGAGTTAAGCATCTGCCTTCTGCTCAGGTTATGCTCTCAGGGCGTTCGAATTGAGCCCCACATTGATCCCATATCGCTCCCTGCTCAGTGAGGAGCCTGCTTCTCCCACTCCCTCTCAGCTCCCCCTACTTGTGCCCTCTTTTTCTCTCTCAAATAAATAAATAAAATCTTAAAAAAATAAATAAATAAAAATCTTTAGGAGGATATACAAGAAGATAATACCAAGCAGGGAGGGGCTGGAATTGCAAAGATGGGGAAGAATAGAAAGGAGAGTTTCCACAGGTATCTTAAATATTTTTTGAATCATATGAAAGTACTAAATTTTTTAAATAATAATTTTTTAAAGATGAAAAGGTTATACACAAAAATGTCAGTGGTATTTGAGTACATCGTAGATATGGGGTTTGGTTTTGTTTCTTTTCAAGGGACTTTTGAACACTGTGGGGTCTTAAGACTATAAAAAATTCAAGGGATGGGGCACCTGGGTGGCTCAGTCAGTTGCACGTCTGACTCTTGCTTTCAGCTTAGGTCATGATCTTGGGGGACTGGGATTGATTCCCGTGTCAGGCTCTGCTCTGAGCACAGAGTCTGTTTTGGATTCTCTCTCCCTCTGCGCCTCCTATTCAGGCCCTCTCTCTGTCTCTCTCCAAAATAAATAAATCTTATAAATGAATGAATAAATAAATAAATATTAAAAATTGAAGGGAGAAAAATTAAGTCAAACAGGAGGTCTCTGTAGACTTTGCACCCAGTCCCTTCCAGCAGAAAGCAGCAGTGATATACAGCGGCAGGGGCAGGGGGGGTGGTAGGGGAGGGGACCCTCCTTGCTTGGTCTGACTCTCAGACCCCTGGCTGCTTCTCTGGCACCCCAGCCCAGTCTGGTTCCCAGGCCACTGCCATCAGGGTGAACCAGTCTTACAACATCTGGCCTCAGGCCTAGGGGACTTTCAGAAGGAAAGCGTTCCACACAGCTGCTCAAGGGACCCCAGCCAGCCCTAGGATGAACTCTCGCCTCAAGGGTAATTAGAGGAAAGCACAATTTCATCACAGACACCCTCCCGGTTAGGGAGCAGGTAAGTGAACCTTAGGGGAAACTCAGAACCTAAGGTCCCAGCGGGCAGCCAAGCATCCACTAGGAGGGGCTGTGGCCTGTGCAGGTCTCCAGGAAACAGGTAGGCCATCCGTACCTTGCACCTTGACACACTCCTCCTGGCTGAAAGGGCTGTGCCTCCCGATGGCCTTCACAAATGTCCGGACCTTCACACAGTATGCGACCCCTGGTTCCATGGTTTCCAGGTGCACTGGAATGCCCCTGCTCCTCACCACTTTGACATGTTCCTTTAGGAAATCAGAAAACAGTTATAGCCTGGGGGAAGTAGGACAGGAAAGGGCAGAAAGAGCTGAGGAAGGGAAGTTCTAGGTATTTCCTTTCTGGGATGCATAGTGAATGTTCCCTCTCATTCATACATTCATTCATTCATTCACTCTTATTTATTTATTAAGCACCTCCTACATGCCAGTTTCTATTGTAGGCCCTGAGGTATACAGCACTGAACAAAGTGAAGTCCTGGCTCTGATGGAGCTTGCCTGAGGGGAGACAGACCCTGTGTGACACACAGCAGGGGGTGATGGGGCTGTGAAATAAAAGGAGGCAGGGCAAAGGGTAGGATGAGGAGGAGGCTCTAAGCAGAATGGTTAGGGAAGTCCTCTCTGATGGGTCACATTGGCACAAACACCTGAAAGTCAGAGCTCTGATGAGCCTGGGAGCTTGGCGTGGCCAGTGCTGCTACGGAGATCAGTGCACAGGAGCAATGCAGCCGGTGGGGTTTGTCTCCTCCCGCATTCATCCATCTACCCACCTGTCCATCCATCTGTACTCCCCTCTATCTCCACCCACGGAAGGCTGTGCCACATCTGAACCTGTAGAGGCTTGTCTGGGCTGAGCCCCAGTGACTCAGGGTACATGCTCCTCTCTCAGCACTGGCTCTGCCTGTTACCAAGGGTGGGGAGTGGGCTCCATCCCAAGAATCTAAGCAAGCTTCATGCTCCCTCCTGCCCAGGTAAGAATCTAAGCAAGCTTCATGCTCCCTCCTGCCCTCCTGATCTGTCCCCCACACTACTCCATCTGGCTGGCTGGCAATGTCCTGTCCTACTGCTGGGCCCTGACCCTGCAGGAGTAAATACCAGAAATCATTGGTATTGCTTGCCCCAGCTACATATTTCACCTTTTAGGGGAAGCTATGCCAACTATTGTCCCTGTTGAGGAGGTGGTGACATGTGTTTTGTCCCCCACATAGTGCTTATGAGGTCAGGGAGTAACCTAGGCCTGCTCTGTTCGTAGATTCCATGAAAGCCCCTTACTGCATCCTATCCAGACTCATAATAAAGCCTATTTTCCTTGGGCTGATGGGAGTAGCCTTTGTAAATCACCTTGGACAGGGTCTCCAATGGGTTTGAGTATCCCTCAGTTCCTGCTCAAGCCCTAACCCTTCTGTTTGCCTAGCCATTCACTCTGGGAGTGTGGACATCCCACCCAACCCAGTCTGCAGCCAGCTATCCCGCAGGAGGTTGGGGCAGTGCCCCATCAAGGCATTCTGGGTGGCCAGCTGGCTGATAATTCGGTTTATTCACAAGCCAGCTCCGGCTATCCACCCTCCCTTCTGCACCCTACCCCAACACACACCCTCAAGAGGTTTGTGCCAGTTTCACATGCTTTTGTGAAATCATCTAGCTGATCTGGAACACCCTGGTCTGCTGCACCTAAAGCTGCCAGGGAGAATGGCTGAGAGGCCAGGCTGAGTAGGAAGAAGAAATGAACTGAAAGCTACTGTGGATTGTACCATGTTCAAGTTTAGAACAAAGAGGCAACCCCCATACTTCAGCAAATCTGGCCTGAGCCTGGGACCCAGGCAATTCTCTGAAGAGGAGGCTCTAGGATTGTCAGTGTGCTCCCATCTCTCCTTTCCCACCCTGCACCCAGGCCTGCCTATGCTCAGCCCACCCCTAGTCAGTGAGCACTTCAAGGGACAGCTTTCCTCACCCACCTCTCAGAGGTCTGTGACTCCTTCCCTGAGGCCTGACTCCAAGGCCAAGGATGGAAGTCTTACCTTGGCACCAGGCTCCTTCCTCCAGTAAACCACAAGGAACTCAAACTGGGGCCCCAGGTCTTCCAGCTTAATAACCAGGTGGAAGCCGTCCTTGGTGACCTCCATCACAGGTGGTGTAAGGATGGCTGTTGGTAAGACAGGGGGAGAATCAACGCCAGTTCCACACAGGACTGGTTTCTGTCCTGAGAGACCAGGACCAAGTCATCAATAGAAATAGGCAAGGGTAGTAGGGAAGTCAGGAGTGGTGGATGTAACTTCCCAGCATGCAGAAGCTATAAGATCATCCTCCTTATCTGAGGTTGCTTGCTGGGGTTTCAGTTACCTGTGATCGGGAGGGAAGCAGATGGTTCTCCTTCTGATATATGATCAGAAGGTCTGTACACAGTGCCTGCATCATTCCCCCGACTCCTGCCGTAGGCATTTTACCATCTCACATTATCACAAGAAGGAGGACAGCCAGTACAGCACAGTAAGATAACTTTGAGAGAGGAGACCACATTCATGTAACTTTTCTTACAGTGCATTGTTCTTCTATTATTAGTTATTGTTGTTAATCTCTTCCTGTGACTAAGTTATAAATTCAACTTTATCATAAATATATGTGTATAAGAAAAAAACAAAGGATATATAGGATTTGGTACTACTCTCAATTTCAGCCATCCCCTGGGGGTCTTGGAATGTATTCCCTATAAATAAGGGGGACTACTGTATACCAATACTCTCTTGTATTCAGCAGGTGTTCAGTAAATGCTTTTTGAATGATGAGCAAATTTTTTTAATGACAAAGACTTAGTACAATTCTCTTTTTTCACTCCTTGACCATAATAAAGTCCCCTGCTCCTTCTTCAGGAAGCACATATACTCAAGAAAAGTGACTGAACACTCAGGTAAACATCTCTTTTTGTCTTAAAATTTTATAACCCACGCTCCTCTTTTTATTTTTTTGGCAGAGATTGTTCCTCACCTTGACTCATCTAAGTGAGTAGATGTTATTTCTTAATGCTTGCCAAATACCTGCCTGAGCTCGGGTCTCTACTGAGCAGTTGGGTCCTTTCTTCGCCCCTTAGGAATGAACATACCTTCAGGGACCTGTGTATCACTGTAGCTCAAAGAGATCAGCGATATATACTGGCTGCTGATAATTTTCAAGCATTAGGAAATCAGCGGCCTGAGAATGGGTTGGCCATTTTATCCTTGGTCCAATAATTCTTTACTTCATATTTCTAATGGGGATGTTGGAAAGCCAAAGGGCTTCAAAAATTCCAATAATCAACTCTAGAAATTAAAGCTTCAGATAAACACCCATATATCACATTGTTGGAATCCCAAACAGGGAGACCAGCAGTCCCTGTGGATTCTTTCCCATCAGCAGACCAAGAACAGAAGGGCACACACAGGCAGCCTCCAGTCCCCAGCTACTGAGGATGGATCCATACTTGCCTGTCAGATCTAAGCACTGTGGGACCAGAAGGGCCACCCCAATGGTTGGCCTTAGCTTGGGAAATACAGTGGGCTGTGTTCTGGGCTAAATCCCCCACACTGGAGTCAGTGGATACTCAGAGGAAAAGCAGTTCCTGGAGGGAGTTTTTGGAGAGCAAAGCATTTCCTGGCATTTGAAGAGCTTCCTGGACAGGAGACAGGAGAACTGGAAAAGTCAGGGACCAACTGTGCCAAACATAACCAGGTCAGAAGCTTCAGTTTTAAGTAAACACGACTAAAACCAGATCCTCTCTTCTCCAAATGTATTGAGAATAGAATTAAAGGAAATGGCCTAAAGTCATTCCAGTTCAGAGGAAAATTTTTGACACTATTAGGGCAGGAACCTCTGTTCCTGCAAGCTTGGGAAGGCACACACTATTCCTGTTGTTCACATGATGGAACTGAGCCTCCAAGAAGTTATGTGACTTTCCCAGAGTCACACAGTGAATGGCCAGAATTTGAGCCCATGTCTTTCCACATTTCTAGACTCTGCTGCATGGGGAATTTAGCCTCCATAGGAGCAGATCTCAAAGCCAGCTATCCATAAGTACCATCTGAGGAAATTGCAAACTCCCAGTCACAGAATGCACACAGATTATTTACAATAGACTCCCTAGGGATGGGCTCCAGACAGGTGGTTCTAGACTCTGCTGTGCCTGGGATGTATAACCAAGGTGAGGAAACCCTGCTTTCAGCAAGGCTTCCCCTGAAGAGGAGGAGAGCCTTTTCAGAAGAGCCTTAAAACAAGATTTTTCACATGCCTGTGGAGAAGTTGGGGTGGCCTTTTTCACAGGCAAAAGAACAGATGCAATGCCCTTTTAGGAGTCCCAACTCCATCCTTACTCAGTAGCTAACTCTGTCTGCACCAGGATCCCACAGAGTATCTTCTACCTCCTGGTGCAGGTGCAGAGGCTCCTTCCTGTTCCTCAGCTTCTTCTGCACTAAGACCCCTTCCTGTTTATACTGGTCTTCTCAAGCGCATGCCCCGCCCGTGTAGTTTTATAAGCACTTTATCTCCATCTGACCTGTACCTTCCTTTCCAATAATGGCTGCCTGTTCCCAGCAGTGGTCTGGGCTGGAGCCCCAGGCTCCCAGGAGCTGGAGACAGGTGGTGCTGGGAACTGCTGGGACACTGCACCCTCCAGTGCCCCCCAGCCTCCCCTGGTGCCTCGCACTGGGATCCCACTCTACCCTCTCAGTGCCTGGGGAAATAAGCCCGGGCAGAGAAACCCATATTTGGCACCAAAATTCCCATTGGTATCCCATTCTGGTGGTCCCACTCCTGTCCCCACCTCCTCCCTCCTCTGCTCTCTGGCTCTTGGTTCCAAGCATCCCTTGGGCAATAATAAGAGAACACTTACCAATAGCTGAGAGCTATGATAGGACAGCACTGCCCTGAACAGTTACACATTTCACCTTTTATAGTGCCTGCAACCACCATCAAGGGTCTTCCTACAGGTGAGGAGGCAGGGAGTCAGCTATCAAGTGGCTGAGCTGGGATTTGGATCATACCTGTCTGACTCCAGGGGATCAATTTCCTCTTCAAATCTGTCTTCACCTTCCTCAGCCCCTTCCAGCTTGGGCTCCCTAACCTTCTGAATCTTCCTGGTTTCTACTCAATCTTATGCAGTGTTCAGTGACCTTTGACTTACCCTATTACTATAGATGCTGCCCCAAACCTTCCTTTGTCCTCACTCACAGCAGAGGACCTTCAGCTGCATCAAGAAAACAGGGATCATCAAAGGCCTCTGCCTTGCCTTTCCCAGAACTCCAGCCTAGTCATGTTTTTGTCTGTACCTGTCTCAGAAGAGGACCTGCCTTGCTCCTTCCCCTCTTCACTCAATCCTCCACCTAGCGGCCTCACCACCATCCCCCTAATATTCCATGAAGCCATTTTCCCAAAGACCCATTCAGGGCCCTCCTTTAGGCCTATCAGCAACCCTTCTCCCCTCCATGATGCTACTTGCTGGGCCACCAATGGGTGCCCTTCCCTCCATTCACTTTTTAAACCCTGAGTTTTCCCAGGATTCTGTCCTGAGTTCTCTTTGTCCTCATAACTTGTCCTTGGACAATCTCATCTGCTCCCAAGCCTTTAGCTATTAATTTAGTATTGTATCTGATCTTGGTGTGTCTGAGCCCCAGGGCCTGATTTCTAGCTGCCAAACAGACATCTGTAATGTGCTATCTTGTAGGAGTCTCGATCTTAAAGAGCACAAAGTCAGGAGTGTCTCCTATTTTTCCTGGGTTCTCTGCCTTGGATGACATTCTCAGTGACCACAACTAGAAGCTAGATACCGTCATTGTCTCTCTGCACTCCATCTCCCAAAACTGGATCCCAAGCTCTGTCCTTTCTGACTCAGCCACATCTCTCAAATGTATTCTCTCCTTCTGTCCTGTCCCTCACTTCTAGGATCAAGACCAATCTTGGCTCAGCTGGAATGACAATGCCCTCCTCACTCTTCCCCTGCCTTATAGACTTGTCCTACTTCAGTTCACTTTCCACACAGCATTCAGAGTGATCGGTGCAGAAGACAGACCTGGCCTAAACCCTCTCTTCTTCCATGACTACCCTCTACTGATTTCAACGAGTTTCATGTCAAAGCCCTTCACCATGAGACTAGCCCTTACTCCTGCTCTTCCCCAAACACACCTTTTTACACACTAACCATTGCTTGCACTCTGCCATATTTGGCCATGCATCTGGATTCTTCCCATATTTTTTTCCTCAATCATTTTCCAGGTACTATTACTATAGAAAAGTTATTTATTTCCCAGTGACTGTTCTGATGAGTCTAATAAGGGTACAGATCCTATTGCACAAAGAAGCTGCTCACACAGGCAACAAATATGAGGTTAATGAGGCACCAGATGGGAGGAAATGTAAGACTTATCAAGGTACTATCGAGGTAGGAAGAAGCAGTCCTAGCTCCACCTCCCCATCTCAGAACAGCTTTCCTTCCGTGTTCCCCACCACCGGCAGACCCCGACAGAGAGAGTCAGGGTTGACTTCCAAAGCCTCTTTCAAAATGAGAGGGCATGTGGGAAGCAGCTGGTAATTTTTTAAATGGGCCAGTTAGGATTGTGTGTGCTTATGGAATGCTGGGTTTGCAAGGCCAATTTGATGCTAACAAGAATCCTGAAAGTCTCAGTGAATTTGATTCCTGAAGGTGAGGCTAGTGGAGGGGGGGGGAAGTAAGAAGAGAAGTAGCTTACTTGAGTTTCGGTTAAAAGGATGCTGCATGGTGCTCCAGGCTGAGGTCTGTGAGCCAAGGCTAGTCCTGACACGGAGGTTGTATGGCACAGTAGCAGTGATGTCATCAGTGATGTCACATTCAGGATCTTCAGTGGGTGAACCCCAGCTGCTGGGGATCCAGATGTGACTCATGTACAGGCTCTCATACTCTCTGGCCAAGGAGAGGAGGGCACAGCATCACACCAGCCCCTTTTACCCAGGCTCAGTGACAGGTGCAAGTAACTGCCTCATTCACCCATTTTTTATGGGTCAGCAAAACAAGCATTTTCTCCACACTCTAGTTCCTCCACTTTCTTCCCTCAACAACCATCCATTCTTTCTTAGTCCTTTTAATACTGAACAAGGGAATGTAGGCATAAATCCCGGTCTGTCCTGGCCTCTCCAATCTGCAGCACCCCCTCAATCTCAGCTGCTGTCATCCCTGGCCTTGTTGTGGTCTCCTCACTGATCTTCCAGCTTTCACTCCTGTCATTCTTCAAACCATTCATCACTCAACAGACAGTGACATTTCTCTCCTTAGTGGCTTCCAAAGCACTCAAAATGGAATACAGACTTTTTCTTGTGGACTGTAAGACTCTCTGGCCTTCTCTCTCACTCTTCCCCTAAACACAATATTCCCTCTACATAGCCTCCTTGCCATTCCTCCCACATGCTGAGCTCTTGTTCCCTCAGGAACTTTGATGGCCTGTTCACTTGTCAAATGTTCCATCCTGCTGTTGCACATTGGTTGGCTCCTCCTGTCCTTCAGACACCAGCTTAAACATCAGCTCCTCAAAAAGACCTTCCCTGACCACCTAATTTTTTAATTTAAACTCAATTACCCAAGGTATAGTATGTCATTAGTTTTTTTATATGATGTTCAATGATTCATTAGTTCAGTATAACACCCAGTGCTCATCATACCTGACCACCTAATTAAAAGGAACCTCAGTGTTGACCCTCTATCTCATCAGCCTTTAGCTTCCTCTGGCACAGAATACTATCTGAAGCCACTTAGAACAGGGCTGCCCAATAGAACATGTTCTATATCACAGTTGTTCACTATGGTATCACTAGCCACATGTGACTTGAACTTGAAATGTGACTAGTATGACTGAGAAACAGACACTTTAATGTAATTTTAATTAATTTAAATTTAAACAGCTATCTGTGTCTAGTGCTGCCACACTGGAGAGTGCAGACCTAATGTATTTATTTTTTTCCCTTTTTACTGTCTGTCTCCTCTTCTAAATGTAAGGTCCCCATATCTAAGAACCTTGCCTACTCTACCCCTGAGCCCAGAGGAATGTCCACACACATAAGTGTTCAGCTTGTATTTACTGTTCATGAAACAGATTGAGCACCTTCTGTGTCCCTGTCCCTCCTCAACAGCTCTCAGAGCCTGGACACCTGGAAAAGAGCAGAGCCTGCTTAGCCCCAGGTCCAGCTGACCTTTAGGGTCATGATTTATTTTGGTTCCTACGGGCATGCTCCGATTCAGGAAAACAGAAGTCTCTCCCCACCTCCAAAGGATCTGTATCTCCAGTGATTTATCCACCTCAAGTCAGAGTCAAACTCGTAACATTTTCTTTAGGATTAGACGGTTGGCTCACTGTTGAAAAGAACCTCTACCAAAATGTGTCTATACACACTTACATTCCCAGAGAGTTCAGTCTCAAATCCACAGGACAGCTTCCCTTGCTTCTTCAACTGTCTCAATGCCCATGTAGACAGAAGAGGCAGATCATGGGAAATAACCTGTCCCTGGCCTCACAAAGTCTCCTTAAGCTCTGGAATGAGGACTGTACCTCCAGGAGTCAACTATTCTTTAAAGGGAGAAAAGTTAGAAGCAAAAAACTTACCCCTGGTACTCGACAAAATAGTGTATTATTTTTCCAGGCACAACCACTGGGCTCCACATCAAGAGATGCTTCATGTTGGTTGATTGTACAGAGAGGTTCTGAGGGGCAGGCAGGATGGCCACTCCATCTGGGATTGAAGCAGTTAGACAGGATGACATGTGGGCTCATATCAGAAGAATGACACAGCTTCAAATCAGTTTCTAATGAAAGGCCTAACATGTTAATGAATCAGAAACAATTTCAATTTCATCACTTGTATTGATGCTAAATTTTTGCTATCATCATTATAATTCTGCCTTTGGTGATTAATGGCATATTAACATCAATAATAATAATGACTAATATTATGAGTACTTACTATGTTCTATCTAGGCCATGTGTTAGATTGTTAACATGATTATCTCATTTAATCTTCAGGATCATACTGGGAGGTAAGGACCATTGGTTTCCCCATTGTACAAATGAGAAAACTGAAGCACGTTATTTAAAACTTTTATGTCAGACCCACCTAGGTGCAGACCTTGACTCTGCCACTTGCTATCCATGTGACCAAATCCATGTAGGCTCCTGCCACTTTCTCATTACCTCCCTCTCCTGCTATTGCCATCCTCAGGTACAAAAACACATCCCTTCACATCCCCCAAGAAGCCAAACGGAGCTTCAGCTGCCAGCTGGGAAGTGCAGGCTCAGGTCTTCTGTGGAAGGAGTCCAATCCAGAAGGGCACCACCCCCAGCAGACCACAGGACCCTAAGCCAGCAGAGCCCTACGCATCTCCTCACACAGGTGTATGTGGTGTGTACTGAGTATGCCCCAGACCGGTCTACAGTTTTCATGCAGTATCAAAGAGAACTGTGAAAGTGAACCTGCCCTCCTAAGGAGGTGGGCAGTCCTGGGGTCCATCCTTGCATGCATCCCAGGGTGTAGCCTAGATCTTCTGCTATGGTCTTTCTCCTCCCACTTTTACACACTTCTCTTTTAATGCCTAACACCTGCCTTCCTTTGCTGTTACAACTGTAGCGATAACATCAATAAGAGTGTGGGAAGAACGGGGGCACTCACCCGGGCCTTTTCATCTCTGTGCCTGTCTCCAGGTTAGCACCTGTTGTTCGTTATCGAGCCCTGTGACCACGAGGGGATGGGCTCCTGGGGACACGCTGCCTTGATTCTCTGATGTAGGACCCTGGTGATCTACCTCCATCTCACTCTCAGCATCCACAACCTGCCCTGCAAGGAAACACCTGGGGTACCCACAGGGTGGCTTCCTGCCATCCCCACTCAACTTTGCAATCACCTAAGGGAGGAAAAGAAGAAGAGCCAGCTACAGTGGAATGGCACAGGAGGGTGGGTCATAGTCCTCTTTAACATCCTTCCTCTGGCAAAGTATACAACACATTTCTCTAGTCAGATATATGGGTATTGTATAGCTATGTAAATATACAACTATAATTAGCAATTTTTAAACTCTCAAAAATTAAATCTCTAGGCCTAGAGGGTTTCACTGGAGAATGCCACCAATTATTAAAAATAAATAAATAAACACCGATTTTATACAACCTCTTCAAAAAATAAACATAGAAAAGAAAAACTTTCCACCTCATTTTATGAAGTCAGTATTACCCTGAAACCATAATCAGACAAAGACAGTATGTATTTTTAAAAACAAAAATAAAACCCAACAGAACAATATATCTCATGCACTTAGATGCAAAAATCATCAACAAAATACCAGCAATACAAATTCGATAATGTATAAAAAAGATCATACACCATGACCAAGTGGGATTTATTCCAGGTATGCAAGAGTAGTTCAACATTTGAAAGTCAATTAATGTAATCCGCCATATCAATAAACTAAAGAATATAGTCATATCAATTGACATAGAAAAGGTACTTATAAAATCTAACACTCATTTTTGATGTAAAAAAGGAAACATCTCTTTTCCAGTTAAAACTGCAGGGAGTTATCTCAATTTGATAAACGCCATCTACAAAAAAACCTACAGCTAGTATTACACTTAATGGTGAAAGACTAAATGCTTTCCCCCTAAAATCAGGAACAAGGTAAGGATGCTCACTCTCAACACTTTTATTCAACATAGTACTGAATGTTATAGCAACAGCCATAAGGCAAACAAAAGATGTAAAAGGCATTACAGATTGGAAATGAAGTAATGAAATTCCTCCTGTTCGCAGGTAACATGATAGGCTATATAGAAAATCCCAGGGAATTGGGATACCTGGCTGGCTCAGTCAGTAGATCATGCAACTCTCGATCTCAGGATTGTGAGTTTGAGCCCGCACAACACACCCACACTGGGTGTTGAGAATACTTAAAAAAATAAAATAAAAGCTGAAACAAAGGAAGGAAGGAAGGAAGGAAAAAAGGAAGGAAGGAAGGAATCCCCATGTAATCTAAAAAAAAAAAGACAAAAACTTCCTAAAACTAGTAAGTGAGTTCAGCAAATTCATAGGATCCAAGATAAACAAAAAATTAATTGTACTTCTACATATTAGTAATGAACACTTATACACCAAAGCTAGAAATACTATTGAAAATTACTAAAAAAAAAAGAATGAAATACTTAAGTATAAGCATAGCAAAACATATCTAGGATCTGTATGGAGAAAACTCCACAATATTGGTGAAAATTTTCAAAGAAAATCTAAGTAAATGGAGAGACACACTGTGTTGATGGATGGGACAATTCAACATAATTAAAATGGTAACTCCCCCAAACTGATATACAGGTTTAATGTAATTCCTATCAAACCCCATCAAGGGTTTTTGTAGATATAGACAGGTTTTTTTCCAAAATACATAAGAAAAGGTAAAGGAACTAGCATAACTAAGACAATTTTGAAAAATAATAAAATGAGAGGAATAAATCTACCCAATTTCAAGACTTACAGTAATTGAGACTGTATGGTATTGGCAAAAAAAAAATTATATTAATGACTCACAATAGAGTTCTCAGAAATAGACCCACACAAATATGCTCAACTGATTTTTGGTAAAGGCACAAAAGTAATTCAGTAGAAGAAGGATAGCCTTTTCAACAAACAATACTAGAGCAATGGGACATCTGTAAGACAAATAAGAATTATAATAAATCCCAGCCTAAATTTCATACCTTATTTTAAAATGAACTCTAAATAAATAAAATCTTTAAAAAAATAAATAAAAAAATAAAAATGAACTCAAAATGGATCATAGACTTTACATAAATGTGAAACTCTAAAACTTTTAACAAAAAACATTAAGAAAATCTTCAGGGCTGGAGTGCCTGGGTGGCTCAGTCGTTAAGCGTCTGCCTTCGGCTCAGGTCATGATCCCAGGATCCTGGGAATGAGCCCCGCATCAGGCTCCCTGCTAGGCGGGGAGTCTGCTTCCCCTTCTCCCACTCCCCCTGCTTATACTCCCTCTCTCGCTGTGTCTCTCTCTGTCAAATAAATAAATAAAATCTTAAAGAAAGAAAGAAAGAAAGAGAGAGAGAGAGAGAGAAAGAAAGAGAGAAGGGGTGAGGGAGGAAGGAAGGAAAGAAGGAAAGAAGGAAGAAGATCTTCAGGACTAAGCAAAGAGCTGATACCAAAAGCAAGATTCATGAAAGGAAAAACCTATAATTCAACATCATCAAAACTACAACCCTTTGTTCTGCGAAAGAACCTATTAAGAGAACGAGAAGACAGGCTACAAAATGGGAGAAAATCTTTGCAAGCTACGTATCTCACAAAGGACTCATGTCTAGAACATATAAAGAACTCTTAAAATTCAATAGTATAAAAGCAAATAATAATTTAAAAATGGGTGAAAGATATGAAGAGACATTTCACTGAAGAGCACATACAATGGCAAAAAAGTACATGAACAGATGTTCTCAATTTCTCTCTTGAATAAATTAATTAAATATTTTTTAAAAAAAGAAAAAGAAAACTGCTGCTTCTTTCTGAGCCCTAAAGGCAGCATCTTTAATATCCTTAGGCTATTCCTATAGTGTATTCCAAATTTCATCTTTGTTTTGCCCATGTTTATGTAGCACATGTACATTGGGTATGAGATGGAAAGACAGCAATGCCCATGAGCTACTGATGCCTGGCAACATTTAATAGAATTCCCTAGAAAGTATCATGGCACTGCATGAGGAAGATTCATTTTCTGCTAGGACACTAAACAGAAAATAGGAAATGACTCTATGAGATGGGAACTCAAGCTCAAAGGGATTCTTTCCACCTTCAAAGGGTTAAAAAAATCCTCTCCCACTGTTACAAAACACAGACTTCGGACTTGAGAACACAATTAAAGGGGGAAAAAGAAAACTCTGTTATCCACACAGCATATTCATTAACAAGAAGTGTCATCAATCAGCCAGGAGTAAAGTGTATTGAAGTCAAGTCTCTGAAGAAACCAGTTAATAAAGACTCTACCTGATGTAAATGTGCAAATGCAAAAACAAAGAATACGGTTGATCCTTGAACAACACGGGATTGAACTATGCAGGTCCACTTATACACAGATCTCTTTTGATAAATACAGTACAGTAATTATTACCTCATGAATTTTTCCCAAAGAGAGCATTTATTTTTTAAACTGTTTTTTATTAACATATAATGTATTATTAGTCCCAGGGGTACAGGTCTGTGAATCGTCAGGCTAACACAGTTCATAGCACTCACCATATTACCTCATGATTTTCTTAATGACATTTTCTTTTCTAGCTTACTTCATTATAAGAATAGAGGATATAATACATATAGCATACAAAATATGTGTTAATCAGCTGTTTATGATAACATTTGGTAAGACTTCTGGTCAATAGCAGCCTACTAATAATTGTTTTAGAAAAGTTGAAAGTTCTATGGGATGGTGCCTGGGTGGCTCATTGGTTAAGTATCTGACTCTTGATTCTGGCTTAAGTCATGATCTCAGGTTGGTGAGATCAAGCGCTGAATCAGGCTCTGTGCTCAGCAGGGAGTGTGCTTCTCTCTCTCTCTCTCCCTCTCTCTCTCTGCTCCTACCTTTCCTAGTGATCTCTCTCTCTGTAAAATAAATAAATAAAAATCTTTTTTTTTTTAATCTGAAAAAAAGTTATAATGAATTATTTACTATACCAGGATCGGTATGTCGTTCAAGGCTCAACTGTATGTATAGCCAAGGGGAAAGAGAAGAGTAAACATGAAGTATGAACAGGAAAGACAGACTAGCCACAGTGAGGAGGGTACAAAATCTCAAAGAATTATACATTCAGCCACATTGGATGAGGGTTCTCACCAGAGTTGGAGAGAGATGCTGGAACCCTCTATATAATCTTCTGGTTCCTTGTAAACATTTATGCTTTTGTTTCTATAGAACATTGTATTGTTCTCATTCTAGCAGTCTGACTAAAGTATCTTCAGAAAGATCGCTGGATGGAGCCTCTTTGGTGATGTTTCCAATAGAGACTTGAGCCTGGTGACAGTGACATGACTATTAAGATTCAGCGTGGGCAAAACTCAGCAACATTTTTGCATAGAGCTTCATTCACAATGCTGATCTCTCTCTCTCTTGCAGCCTATTAAGTGTTCTTTTGCTATTGTAACAAATTACCACAAATTAAGCATCTTATAAAACAACACAGATTTACTTTGTTACAGTTCTATAGGTCAGAAGTCTGACACAGGTCTCCAGGGGCCTGTGAGTTGGCAGGACTGCATTTCTTCTAGAAGCTCCAGGGGAGAATCTGTTTCTTTACCATTCCAGCTACCAGAGGCCGCCTACATTCCTGCTAAAGGCCCCCATCTTCCATCTTCAAAGTCAACAATGGCTGATTGAGTCCCTTTGATGCTTCAAATTTCTCCTACTTTCTTTTCTGTCTTCCCATCTCTCTCTCTCACTGCATCCAGAATAGGTTCTCAGTTTTTATTTATTTATTTAAAGATTTTACTTATTTATTTGACAGAAAGAGACCACAAGTAGTTAGAGAGGCAGGCAGAGAAAGAGAGAGAGGAGGAAGCAGGCTCCCTGCAGAGCAGAGAGCCCGATGCGAGACTCGATCCCAGGACCCTGAGATCATGACCTGAACCGAAGGCAGAGGCTTAACCCACTGAGCCACCCAGGCACCCAGGTTCTCAGTTTTTAAGGTCTCATGTATTAGATTGGGCCCACCCTAATAATCCAAGTTAATCTCCCCATCTCAAGGTCCCATACATAATATTAATCACATCTTTAAAATACCTTTTTCCAGGGGTGCCCGTGTGGCTCTGTCAGTTAAGCATCTGCCTTCGGGGTCCTGGGATTGAGCCCCACATTGAGCACCACATCGGGTTCCCTGCTCAGTTAGGCCTGTTTTTCCCTTTCCTTCTCCCCTCCACAGCTTATGTGCACACTCTCTCTCTCTTCAATAAAATTCCTTTTTCCATGGAAAGTAACATATCACAGGTTCCAGTAATTACAGCATATATATCTTCAAAGGACCATTTTTCTGCCTACAACATGGGGCTTGCACTATAGAGGATATTAGCACTATAAACTGACACGATGTGCTAAAATACCTTCTTCAAACATAGTTATTGCAAGAGAATTACTTTGTATGTGACCAGAAGGAGAAAAGAGCTAAGACATGGCTGCTAAGAAGGCTATTGGCATCACTTGTTGCTTGAGCAAACTAGTACCTACAACCCAGCTTCAAAGGTGTGTGAAACAAATTCATGCCTCAGGAAAGTGATAGACTACTTCATGGTCTTAAAGTACAGTCTTTGGATTAGCAGCATCATATTACCCAGAAGCTTATTAGAAATACAGATTCTCAGAGTACCTGGGTGTCTAAGTCAGTTAAGCATCAGACTTTTGATTTCAGCTAAGGTCATAATCTCAGGGTTGGGAGGTCAAGCCCTGCATCCAGTCCCCCAAGTTGGGCTCCATGCTTTATGGGGAGTCTTCTTTCCCTTTCCCTCTGCCCTTCCCACCATCCTCAAATAAATAAATAAATCTTAAAAAGAAAGAAAGAAATACAGACTCTCAGGCTGCAACCTATGTCTTACTGAACCAGAATCTGCATTTTAACAAGATCCTCAGGTAATTCATATGCACATCAAAGTTTGAGAAACATGGGTCCAGAGGCCATTCTCAACCTTGACTGCAATTAGAATCACTAGGGAGATGGTTTTGTTTTGTTTGTTTAGTCTTATTTTATTTTTTTTAAAATAGTCTGTGTATTTATTTCCAGAGAGAGAGAGAGAGAGCAAGCACAGGGGGAGTGGCAGAGGGAGAGGGAGAATCTCAACCAGACTCCACACTGAGGGTGGAGCCTGATTCAGGGCTTGATCCCAGGACACTAAGATCATGACCTGAGCCAAAATCAAGAGTCCAGTGCTTAACAGACTGAGCCACCCAGGCAGTCCTGTTAAGTTTTGTTTTAAAATAATTTCAGACTTAGGTGCACCTGGGTGGCTCAGTCGGTTGGGCATCTGGCCCTTGGTTTCAGCTAGGGTCATGATCTCAGGGTTGTGGCATTGAGCCTCCTAATGGGCTCCCTGCTAAACGGGTAGTCCACGTGAAAAATTCTCTCCCTCTGCCCCTCCCCCACTCACTCATGTGCTCTCTCTCTCTCTCTCTCTCTCAAATAAATAAATCTTAGAAAAAATAATTTCAGACTGAGAGAAGGGCTGCAAAAATGTTACAGAGAGCTCCCATATACCCTCTAATTCAGGCTTCCATGTGTATATAACCATAATATAATTATGAAAATTAAGATATTAGCATTAGTACTATATCATTAATGAAGCTTCAGTCTTTATTTAAATGTGACCAGTTATTCTCTTAATATCCTTCCTTTTTCCCAGGAACCAATCCAGGATCCCACATTTAGTCTCCTCCAATCTGTTTTCAGTCTTTGTCTTTACAACCTCACCTTTAAAAGTACTACTCAGGGAGAGGAGTCCAAGATGGTGGAGGAGCAGGAGACCTAAATTTCATCTGGTTAAAGGGAACTCAGGGAGAAAGCTATCACATTATTCTGAACACCTGTGAACTCAACCAGAGATGGAAGAAAAGAATAGCTGCAACTCTACAAATAGAAAAACGACCACTTTCTGCAAGGTAGGAGATGCACAGAAGTGAATCTGAGGTGATATTTGGGAAGCCAGACTGCAGGAGGAGGGAGCCTCCATCAGCTAGGGACCAGCAAGTAAGAGACCAATGGAGCATGAAATCAGAACTTTCAGAAGTTTGCTCTGGTGAGGGATATCACTCAGGCGGCTAAGCAGGGAGTGATCCTCTGGGTCACAGGAAGACCAGGGATGCCTGAGTGGCAGAGCTCCCAGGCATCAGACTGGGGAAGCCAGCTGCAAAGAGCGAGCCCAGGAGTGTGCTCTCAATTCATGGTTGCCATAAACCCTGGTCTGTGGCAGAACTGGCAAGACCCCCTTTCCTCCCTTGGGAGGAGGGGTAGGGGTATAGAAGCAGGCCACAAGAATCTGCTGGGTTTGGAGACTCGAAAGCAGGTTGTGTGCCTGGGATAGAAATGTTCAGCCACAGGCTGGGTGAGCTCAGAGTCCAGCTGGAGACCAGGGAGACAAGAGTGATTGACTGCTTTTTTCTGAGGGCTCACGGAGGAGTGGGGCCCGAGCTTTTGGCTGTGGGGCCAGAGACTGAGAGGCCACCATATTCATTCTCATCCTCTAAAGCTGCACAAAAGCCTCCAGGGAACAAAAGGTGCATAGAGGGCACCTGGGTGGCTCAGTGGGTTAAGCCTCTGCCTTTGGCTCAGGTCATGATCTCAGGGTCCTGGGATCGAGTCCCACATCGGGCTCTCTGCTTGGCAGGGAGCCTGTTTCCTCCTCTTTCTCTCTCTCTGCCTGCCTCTCTGCCTACTTGTGATCTCTCTCTGTCAAATAAATAAATAAAATCTTAAAAAAAAAAAAAAGTGCATAGAGCAAACCTGAGCAGATTACTTTGTCTGGCTCCCGGCAAAGGCAGTGTCATTCAGCCTCTGGCAAAGACAACTGAGAATCAATGCAACAGGCCCCTCCCCCAGATCAGCAAGAACATCCAGCCAGGACCAAGTTTACTGATCAAAGAGAACTAAGAGAACTACAGAACTCCAGCACTAAGGGAATACAGCCCATAGAATTCATGACTCTTTTCCCATGATTCTTTAGTCTTCAACTTTAATCTTTTTAATGTTCTTCATTTTTTTTTAGATTTTTCTTCCTTCCTTTCTCAAGCAACTTATTTTATCAACTTCTTTTTTAAAATCTTTTTTAATTTTCATTTTTGCATTGACATTCTACCCCTTCATTGTATTTAATCTTATTTGTGTGTGTGTATATATATATATACGCACACACATGCACACACATATTGGGATATATAGATATATAGATAGATAGATATAAAACTGGCATGCAGTTTCTTCTAACAGATCAAAATACACCCAAAATCTGGTATATGGCTCTGTTCTAGTCACCCGCCTGATCATATTCTCTCTCTCTCTCTCTCTTTTTTTTTTTTTTGGTCTTTTGTTTTGTTTTATTTTGTTACATTTTTAAAAATTTTCATCTTTATAGTTATTCTATCCTTTCAATGTATTTTGGTTTTTTTATATATATAAGTGTTTCTTTCTTTACAATTTTGGGTATAGTTTCCTCTTATTAACTGACCAAAATACACTCAAGAGATAGTGTATTTCTGTTCTGTTCACCTGTCTGTTTATATCTCTTCCTTTTTTTCTTTATTATTGTTTTTGTTGTTTTTCTTTCTCTTTTGTTTTTTCTTGTCTTTTAATTTCCATTTTTACAGTTACATTCTATCCTTTCATTGTATTTAATTTTATTTTTGTACATATATAAGTTTTTCTTTCTTTACAACTTTGGGATCCAGTTTTCTAAGAAACAAACCAAAATACACAGAATCAGGTGTACTGCTCTATTCTGCTCACCTGTCTGATTATATATTTTTCTTTTTCCCCCTCCTAGTTTTGGGTCTCTTCCTATTTGTTTAGTGTATATTTCTCTGGGGTCGTTGTTGCCATTTTGGCATTTTGTTCTCTCATCCATCTATTCTTCTCTGGACAGAACACAAGACAGAAAAACTCACCTCAGAAAAGAGAACAAGAGGCAGTACTGACTGTCAGGGACCTAATCAACATGAACAATAGTAAGATGTCAGAACCAAAGTTCAGAATAGTGATTATAAAGATACTAGATGGGCTTGAAAAAAGCATAAGAGACACTAGAGAATCCCTTTCTGGAGAATTAAAAAACTAAAAATCTAACCAAGTTGAAATCAAAAAGGCTATTAGTGAGATGCTATCAAAAATGGAGGTTCTAACTGCTAGGATAAATGAGGCAGAAGAGAGAATTAGTGATATAGAAGACCAATTAATGAAGAAAAAAGAAGCTGGGAATAAGAGAGATAAACAACTACTGGATCACAAGAGGAGAATTCAAGACATAAGTGATACCATAAAGCAAAACAATTTTAGAATAATTGGGATTCCAGAAGAAGAGGAAAGAGAGAGGGGGGCAGAAGATATATTGGAGCAAATTATACCTGAGAACTTCCCTAATCTGGGGAAAGAAACAGGCATCAAAATCTAGGAGGCACAGAGACTCCCCCTCAAAAATCAATAAAAATGGATCAACACCCAACATATAATAGTGAAATTAAAAATATTGGAGACAAAGAGAAAATCCTTAAAGCACCTTGCAACTTACAAGGGTAGAAACATTAGATTGGCAGCAGACCTATCCATAGAGACCTGGCAGGCCAGAAGGAAATGGCATGATATATTCAGGGTGCTAAATGAGAAAAATATGTAGCCAAGAATGCTTTATTCAACTAGGATGTCATTCAAAATGGAGAGATAAAAAACTTCCAGGACAAATAAAAACAAAGAATTTGTCATCACCAGACCAGCCCTACAATAAATATTGAAAGAAGTCCTCTAAGCAAAGAGAAAGACGAAAAGTAACATAGACCTGAAAGGAAGAGAGACAATATACAGTAACAGTCACCTTACAGGCAAAACAGTCAATACAACGGCACTAAATTCATATCTCTCAATAGTTACTCTGAATGTAAACAGGCTAAATGTCCCAATCAAAAGACACAGGGTATCAGAATGGATAAAAAAGCAAGAACCATTGATATGCTCTCTGCAAAAGACTCATTTTAGACCCAAAGACACCTCTAGATTTAAAGTGAGGGGGTGGAGGGGCGCCTGAGTGGCTCAGTGGGTTAAGCCTCTGCCTTCTGCTCAGGTCATGATCTCAGGGTCCTGGAATCAAGCCCCGCATCAGGCTCTCTGTTCAGCCCCCCTCTCTCTCTGCCTCTCTGCCTACTTGTGATCTCTCTCTCTGTCAAATAAGTAAAATCTTTAAATCTTAAAATCGTTAAAAAACAAATAAAAATAAATAAAGTGAGGGGGTGGAAAATCATTTGTCATGGTAATGGACATCAAAAGAAAGCTGTGGTGGCCATCCTTATATCAGACAAATTAGATTTTAAGCCAAAGACTGTAATAAGAGACAAGGAAGGACACTAGATCATAATTAAAATGTCTATTCAACAAGATCTAACAATTATAAATATTTATGCCCCTAACATGTGTGCAGCCAATTATATATGCCAATTAATAATAAAATCAAAAAGAAATACATTGATAATAATACAATAACAATAGGGAACATTAATACCCAACTCACTGAAATGGACAGATCACCTAAGCAGAAGATTAACAAGGAAATAAGGGCTTTGAATGACACACTGGACCAGAAGGGATGTCACAGATATATTCAGAGCATTCCATACTAAAGCAACAGAATACACATTCTTCTCGAGGGCACATAAAACATTCTCCAGAATAGATCACATCCTGGGTCAGAAATCAGGTCTCAACCAGTATCAAAAGATTGGTTCCCGTATGTTTTTGGATCACAATGCTTTGGAACTGGAACTCAATCACAAGAAGAAAGTTGGAAGAACCTAAATACATGGAGGTTAAAGAACATCCTGTTAATGAATGAATGGGTCAACCAGGAAATTAAAGAAGACTAAAAAAAAAAAATTCATGGAAACAAATGAAAATGAAAACACAACTCTTCAAAATCTTTGGGATACAGCAAAAGAGGTCCTAAAAGGGAAGTATATAGCAATACAAGCCTTTCTCAAGAAACAAGAAAGGTCTCAAATACACAACCTAATACTACACCTAAAGGAGCTTGGAAAGAAAGGCAAATAAAGCCTAACCCCAGCAGAAGAGAAATAATTAAAATAGAGCAGAAATCATTGAAATAGAAACCAAAAGAACAGTAGAAGAGATAAACAAAACAAAACAAACAAACAAACAAACAAAAACAATGAAGAAGTGGTTCTTTGAAAGAATTAGTAAGGTTGATAAACCCCTGGCCAGACTTATCAAAAAGAAAAGAGAAAGACCTCAAATAAATAAAATCATGAATGAAAGAGATCACAACCAACACCAAAGAAATACAAACAATCATAAGAACATATTATGAGCAACTATATGCTAACAAGCTAGACAATCTGGGAGAAATTGATGCATTCCAAGAAAAATATAGATTACCAAACTGAACCATGAAGAAATAGAAAAGCTGAAGAGACCATAACCAGGAAGGAAATTGAAACAGTAATCAAAAATCTCCCAACAAACAAGAGCCCATGGCCAGATGGCTTCCCAGGGGAATTTTACCAAACATTTAAAGAGGAATTAAAATCTATTCTCCTGGAAGTGTTCCCAAAAAAAGAAATAGAAGGAAAACTTCCAAACTCATTTTATGAGGCCAGCATTACCTTGATCCCAAAACCAGACAAAGACCCCACCAAAAAGGAGAATTACAAACCAATATCCCTGATGAACATGGACACAAAAATTCTCACCAAGATACTAGTCAATAGGATTCAACAGTATATTAAGAGGATAATTCACCACAACCAAGTGAGATTTATTCCTGGGCTGCAAGGTTGGTTCAACATCTGTAAATCAATCAATGCAATAGACTACATAAATATAAGAAAGTACAAGAACCAAATGATCCTCTCAACTGATGCAGTAAAAACATTTGTCCAAGTACAGCATCCCTTTCTTGATTAAAACTCTTCATAGTGTACATACCTCAATATCATAAAAGCCATCTATGAAAAACCCACAGCAAATATCATTCTCAATAGGGGAAAAACTGAGAGCCTTTCCCCTAAGGTCAAACATAGCAGGAATGTCCACTATCACCACTGCTATTCAATATTGTACTAGAAATCTTAACCTCAGCAATCAGACAAAACAACAAAAAAATAGAAGGCATCTGAACTGGCAAAGAAGAAGTCAAACTCTTACTCTTTACAGATAGTATGTGGAGAACCCAAAATACTCCACTCCAAAACTACTAGAACTCGTACAGGAATTCAGTAAAGTGTCAGGATATAAAATCAATGCACAGAACTCAGTTGTGTTTCTATAAACCAACAACAAGACCAAAGAAAGAGAAATTAAGGAGTTGATCCCATTTACAACTGCACCCAAAACTATAAGATACCTACGAATAAACTTAACTAAGGAGGCAAAGGATCTGTACTCACAAAACTATAAAGTACTCATGAAAGAAATTGAGGAAGACATAAAGAAATGGAAAAATGTTCCATGTTCATGGATTGGAAGACAAATATTGTTAAGATGTCTATGCTACCTAGAGCAATCTACACATTTAATGCAATCCCTATCAAAATACCTTTGACATTTTTCACAGAAATGGAACAAATTATCCTATAATTTGTATGGAACCAGAAAAGACACTGAATAGCCAGAGGAATGTTGAAAAAGAAAACCAAAGTTGGCAGCATCACAATTCCAGACTTGAAGCTCTACTACAAAGCTGTCATCATCAAGACAGTACGGTACTGGCACAAAAACAGACACATAGATCAATGGGACAGAATAGAGAGACCAGAAATAGGCCCTTAACTCTATGGTCAACTAATCTTCGACAAAGCAGGAAAGAATGTCTAATGGAAAAAAGACAATCTCTTCAACAAATGGTGTTGGGAAAATTGGACAGCCACATGCAGAAAAATGAAATTGGGCCATTTCCTTAAACCACACACAAAAATAGACTCAAAATGGATGAAAAACTTCATAGTGAGAACAGGAATCCATCAAAATCCTTGAGGAGAACACAGGCAGCAACCTCTTTAACCTCAGCTGCAGCAACTTCTTCCTAGAAACATAGCCAAAGGCAAGGGAAGCAAGGGCAAAAATGAACTATTGGGACGTCATCAATATAAAAGCTTTTGCGCAGCAAAGGAAACAGTCAACAAAACCAACAGACAACCAACAGAATAAAGAAGATATTTGCAAATGACATACCAGATAATGGGCTAGTACCCTAAATCTATAAAGAACTTAGCAAACTCAACACCCAAGGAACAAAAAATCCAATCAAGAAACGGGCAGAGGACATGAACAGACATTTCTGCAAAGAAGACATCCAAATGGCCAACAGACACATGAAAAAGTACTCAACATCACTCAGCATCAGGGAAATACAAATAAAAACCACAATGAGATAGCCCCTCATTCCAGTCAGAGTTCCTAAAATTAACAAGTCAGGAAACAACAGATGTTGGCAAGGATGCAGAGAATGGGGAACACTCCTACACTGTTGGTGGGAATGCAAGCTGGTATAGCCAGCCACTCAGGAAAACAGTTTGGAGTTTCCTCAGAAAGCTGAAAGTAGAGCTACCCTATGACCCAGCAATTTTACTACTGGAGTATATTTGTATTTACCCCAAAGATACAAATGTCATGATCTCAAGGGGCACGTGCACCACAATGTTTATAATAGCAAAGTCTAAAATAGCCAAACTATGGAAAGAGCCCAGACGTCCATCAACAGATGAATGGATAAAGAAGATGTGGTAGGGATGCCTGAGTGGCTCAGTCAGTTAAGCATCTGCCTTCAGCTCAGGTCATGATTCCTGGGGTCCTGGAATTGAGTCCCGCATTGGGCTCCATAATCAGTGGGGAGTCTGCTTCTGCCTCTGCCTGCTGCTCCCTCTGCTTGTGCTCTCTCTCTCTGTCCTAAAGATAAATAAAATCTTTTTAAAAAATGTGGTAAGGGGCACCTGGGTGGCTCAGTGGGTTAAAGCCTCTGCCTTTGGCTCAGGTCATGGTCCCAGGGTCCTGGGATCAAGCCTCGCATTGGGCTCTCTGCTCAGCCGGAAGCCTGCTTCCTCCTCTCTCTCTGCCTGCCTCTCCACCTACTTGTAATCTCTGTCTGTCAAATAAATAAATAAAATCTTTTTTAAAAATGTGGTAACTACATGTGTGTGCACACACATACACATAATGGAATATTACACAGCCATCAAAAAATGAAATCTTGTCATTTGCAATGACATGGATGGAACTAGAGGGTATTATGCTAAGTGAAATAAGTCAATCAGAGAAAGACAATTATCACATGCTCTCACTGATACGTGGGATTTGAGAAACAAGGCAGAGGATCATGGGAGAAGAGAGCAAAAAATGAAACAAGATGAAACCAGAGAGAGAGAGAGAGAGAGAGAAACCATAGAAGACTCTTAATCATAGGAAACAAACAGAGTTGCTGGAGGGAGGTGGGTGGGGGGATGGGGTAACTTGGTGATGGACATTGGGGAGGGCACATGATATAAGATTGAGGAATTACAGGTCTGTACCCCTGAAACAAATAATACATTATATGTTAATTTTAAAAGAGTACTTATCAGTTGTTCTGTAGAATATTCCTCAATTTGAGTTTATCTGATGTTTTCCCATAATTTGACTGAGGTAATACATTTTTGGCATGTATTCACAGGGAGTACATGATTTAAGTGTCTTATGGATGATGTTAACCTTGGTCACTTGGCTAAGGTGGTATCTCTACTATAAAAGTTATAATTTCTCCCTTTATAATTAATAAATAACTTAGAGGACATACTATGTGACTGTTCTCCTTCTCAAACTTTTATCCATTAGTTTTAGTACTTACTAGTGGCTATTATTTATAACAACTATTGCTCTGATGTTCTAATTCACCATGGTTTATTGTTTATTAATTGGAATTCTGTAAGGAAGAGTTGTTCCTTCTCCACTATTCATTCATTCATCCATTCATTTAACTACTTATATTAGTATGGGGTCATGAATATTTATTTTATTCTATTGTTACTTTGTTACTCAAATTATTCCAGCTTTGGCCATTGGGAGCTCTTTCAGATTGGTTCTTTTTTTTTTTAAGATTTTATTTATTTATTGGACAGAGAGCGCACAAGAAGAGGGAGCGGCAGAGGGAGAAGGAGAAGCAGACTCCCCACTGAGCAGGGAGCGTGATGCCAGGCTCCATCCTGGACTCTGGGATCATGACCTGAACTGAAGGCAGATGCTTAACCGACTGAGCCACCCAGGTACCCTTTCAGATTGGTTCTTGTGTCCTTTTTACTTATTCCCACTCATCGCTCTTTTTTTTTTATGTTATTTTTATTAATAGAATTTTTATTTTTTGAATAATCTTAGATTTACAGAAAAAACTGCAGACAGTACACACAGAGTTTCTACATATCCTTCACCCAGCTTCCCCTAATACTAACGTCTTACATAACCATGATGTATTTGTCAAAACTAAGAAACCAACAATGCTGGTACATTACCATTAACCAAACTCTACACTTGCTTGAATTCTGTTAGGTTTTCCACTAATGTTCTTTTTTCTAATCCAGGATCCAATCCAGGATACTCATTTCATTTAGGACTCCATCCTTTTTTGAGTACTTTCTTACTCACTACAAATCTGCCCAGTCCTGGAATAAACCACTTCTCTAAGGAGCCCCAAATAGGGAGTTTTGAAAAATTCCAATGCCCAGGAAGCACCCTAGATTAATTAAGTCAGAATCTCTGGCTCTTGAAACCCAGGCATTTATAGTTTCAAAAACTCCCCAGGTGATTGCAATGTGCATTTGAGACTGAGCACCACTAATGCAGAACTTACCTCTCATTGCCAAAGAATAGTTGAAACTATAATGGTCAATTCCCTAATGCCAAAGACTTAAATGTATTTCCCAGCAGGCTCTTATGTTCCCTGAAGACAAGGGACTCCAATTTATTCTTCTATAATCAGCACCTAGCCCAGAACCTAACACATAGAAGGTAAGAGAAATGTCATTTAATGAAAATTAAGTAAGTGAATTAGGTGTTGGCTCCCTTAATGAAATTAGCCTCAGCCTTACTTCCTTTTTCCTAATCTTTTATTTAATAATTTTATTTAATAATTAGGAAAAAGGAAGTAAGGCTGAGGCTAATTTCATTAAGGGAGCCAACACCTAATTCACTTAGTGGTGCTCAGTCTCAAATGCACATTGCTGCTAAGTAAGGCTGCCCACCACAAAGCTCTTGGGCAAATTTTCCAGACAGAAATCCTTGTATCTCCTCCTTAGAATGATGCCAATGCTGGCTTCCTCCCACTGGGTCTACTGCCAGCTCCCCTCATTTGGGTTCCTTTCTGCCACTTCTACTTCCAACAGCCTTTAGAGCAAATGCTCAGAAAAGGTAGCAGCGTCTTTATTCCCCGTACTTCGTCTGTCCTCCCTTTTCCTAACCTGCTTCAGTGTCTCAGCTTCTTTTCGAGAGAGATACAGAGGGCACAGGCTCTGGAACTAGCCAAACCAGAGTCAAATCCCAATTCTCCGACTTACTATATGTAAATACTTAGGCAAATTACTGAACCTCTCTGAGTCTGTTTCATAGTATGTAAAATGGGTATAATACCACCTACTTTGCAGGACTATGAGAAGTCAAGAGAACATTTTTGCTGAACTAGAGCACTGTGTGAGCTCAGAAACAGCCACTGTGATTGTTGTTGTTGCTACTGCTATCGATGTTGTTGGCAGTAGTAGTAGTAGGAGTGGTGGTGATGGTGGTGGTAGTAGTAGTAGTACTAGTAGGAATCAGTAGTAGTAGTAGTAGTGATCAGTTTCCTGAATCACACACTATTATTTGGAAGGAACAGCACAAGGCAAATGAATTCTATAAAGGTGAGTAAGAATTTCTACCCACCTGTCCAGGGATCTAGAGTAATAGAAGTTCATTTAGAATTTGCAGAATTCTTTGCAATCACCTACAGCATTCAGAGGAAATGGTCAAAACTGTATAAAGGTAACCTCAGCTAAAGCAATTATTTGCTAAGAACACCATATGTTTACGTAACCCACAGATAATAATAATTAACATGGGGGTGGTGCACATTGACATTTTCAGAGTGCTTTCATTTGCATCATCTCATTTAATTTAAACACCTCCCAATGTCAAGGTGGCTATTTTTTTTTTAACCATTTTACTGATGAGGAAAATGAAGTTGTATGACACAGTCACTGAGCTAGCAAGTGATGGAGTCAAAACTCACATAGGTCTCTCTGATTGGGACATCCTTGTGGTTTTCATTACTGGGGCTTTTGTTTTTTGTTTTTCTGTATAGGTTTATAGGTAGCAGAAGACCACACTCATTTCCAGGTCTGTTCGAAACAGTAGTTTTCAGGAAAGGCTTAAAAGACTGGACTGCCTCACTGAAGAAAATGTCAAATTTAAAAATGGGTGAAGGGAGTCAAAAGGTACAAATTTCCAGTTTTAAGTGAAATAGGTAAGTCTGGGAATGTAATGTATAGCATGGTAACTATAGTTATTAATATTGTTTGCATATTTTAAGGTATTTAAATAGCACTGTATTGCATCACAAGAAAAAAAAATGTGTAACTGTCACCAACTAGACTCCAAGACCTGACATTTATTGCCCACCTGCTTGTACTCACTAACCTTTGTCCTATATTTTTCCTTAAGCTCTTCTTTCTGGCTTACCTCTTAACTCAGGCAAATGAAATCCAAAACTACCCCCAGGGGATGGCGACGGCCCTGACAACACCTCCTACTGCCCCAGATGACCCAGACTGCTTAAGCTAAATCCCAGGCTAAGGTCTGCACAGATGGACCATGGAATGACCTGTGGAATGACCAGCAATTACCTTTACCTCATTGTAAAGGACAGGCACAAGTCTCATAACATACAATGTGTGCCTAGGCATGTTTCCTTACGGCGCAAGTGCAAACTTATGTCCACCTCTACATACCATGACAGGGTTTTCCTATCTAAAATATGCATTCTAGGGCGCCTGGGTGGCTCAGTGGGTTAAGCTGCTGCCTTCGGCTCAGGTCATGATCTCAGGGTCCTGGGATGAGTCCCGCGTCCGGCTCTCTGCTCAGCAGGGAGCCTGCTTCTCTCTCTCTCTCTCTCTGCCTGCCTATCTGTCTACTTGTGATCTCTCTCTGTCAAATAAATAAATAAATAAAATCTTTTAAAGAAATTTAAAAAAATAAAATATTCATTCTAACTCCAAACAAAAGGAACCCATCCACCCTGGGGGAGTTACCGCTTTGGAAGCCATTTGCCATGATCTCCTTATTTGCTGCAAATAGAAGTTTTCTTTGTACAATAAATTAACTTGCAAGTTTCTGACTCATCAAGGAGCCAACTCACATTGGTTCAGTTACATAACTATGTATGATGATGGATGTTAACTAGATTTATTATGGTCATCATTCTGCAATAAATACAAATACCAAATCATTATGGTGTATATCTGGAAGTAAAATAATGTTAAATGTCAATTACACCTCAATGAAGGAAAAAGAATTTGGAAAAAATTGCTGAGCCTTCCCCTTCTCATTTGGCCTCCTCATCTCCCTCTGGTTTAGTGGGGGCTTGTTTTTCTGTTTCACCAACTAATCAGCCAGCTAACTAACCAAATAACCAACATGATTAGCCTATGCTAGGAGCTGTGAGGACACTGGAAAAGATGTCCAGGCCCTTCCCTTATGCCAGCACAGGAAACAGAAGTAACCCACTTGAGCAGAGTATGTGCAGTCAAGGGTCAAAGGAGAGAGAAGTCTGGGAAGAGTCTAAAGGTAGAGGAAATGACAAGGGGGATTATGGGCTTGAGATGAGGAAAGGAACAGAGATGGTGCTTCTGGTAAGAAATAATGATCATAAAAGCTGGGAGGAGGAAATGAGGGTATTAGAGGTGAAGACACCAGCTACCTGTGGTTCATACCATTGTCAAAAAAAAATGGGGAATAGAGTTGAGGCCTGAATATGCAGGATCATGAAACAAACAGTGGATCTGAATGCCCAGAGCATTCATGCACTGGGCAATCTCATGCACTGAGCAACTGGGAGCTGTGGAGGTTTTTGAGCTAGGAAAAGACACTGTAAGTTTGATGTTAAAAAGCCAATTCTAAACATCTGCAAATCGCTTTAGGATAATTTGTTGCCTGATTTAAACTAAAAACAATTCTCAGAGGAAGGAAGGAAGGGGGGAGGGAAGGAAAGGAAGGGAGGGAGGAAGAAAGGTAAGGAAGAAAGGAAGGAAGGAGAGAGAAAGAAAAGACAGAAAGAACTCAAGGCTCCCATCAACACTGCAAAGTGCCCAGTACCTCAGAGCATTAAAATTATAAATTTCTCTTAAATGTGTTTTGGCATGAAGAAACATCAAAGACTAAGGAGCTTCAATTTTGGAACAACAAAGCATGTAGGTACAAGCAGCCAGGAGTGGAGCAGAGAAAATTATGTAATCTTACTGGTAGAGAAAATGCCCCAAACCAATTTTTTTTAAATGCTATGGAGTACCTAACTGCTACTTTTTCTGCAGTGACCAGGAGAAGTCCAGTTTTTATAAGTCTTATACCCAACATTAAGATTGCAAATTAAGCCTTCTTATTCATGTATACATTGTTAGAATCTTTACTTTAACCTGTCTTTACAGTTAACATCCCCAAGGCACACACAGAAAGACCAAGATAACCATGTTGTGCCTTTTAAAACAAGATGAGACAAATTTTTCTGAAGGTTTTATTTATTTGTTAGAGAGACAGAGAGAGAGCACAAGCAGGGGGAGCAGGAGGCAGAGAGAGAAGCAGGCTCCCCGCTGAGCAAGGAGCCTGATGCAGGACTCCATCCCTGGACCCTGGGATCATGACCTGACTGGAGCCGAAGGCAGACGCTTAACAACAGAGCAACCCAGGTGTCCCAGATGAGATAAATAATAAAATGCATGGAGCTCTGCTAATCTATCTGCTTTGATACTTTACCTTTCCAAATTGTTCTGTGATCATTAGGAAAGAGATTTCCAAACAGAATGCAGGCTTTTGCTTTGTGAGTGGGGATGAAAGTTTAAGATGTGAGAGGCCTTTTTAAAAACAGACACAAGATGTTCTATACATATATTGCAACTCCAAACTCTGCTAAAGTATTTTTCACCTTCTTAACCTATATTTGAATCCCAAACTACTGGCTATATTCTAATTCATACTTACCTGTGAGTAAACAAGGAAACAAGGCGTAGAAAAACCACATGGTAAGATTTGTCAAGATTTCTTCTAAAACCACAGAGAGGGTCTGTGTTTGGCAGATTCAGCTAGACCTGGAATATTGTTTCCTTCCAGAATGAAGCATTCTGTCCATCTCAGCCATCCTGGCTTCAGAATGCAGGTGTTGGAGCTGAGGTCTGAATTGCCGTGAAGACCGAATTGTTCTAGAAAGAGGAGCTAGCCCAGACAGCTCAGAAGGGGCGGGCTGTGCAGCTCCCTCCTTTCCGTCCAAACCCAGATATTGCATCAGAGGGAGTGGCCTAGGAGAGTTCCAGAGAAAAGGTAACTCTGAGGAGCTTGAGAATCTGCCTGGGAGAGATACCTAAGCCTCTGTCCTGGAGGACCCTAAAGGCCTCACTCGTGGTGAGCAAGCAAGAAACTTTACCCTCTCCTCAAATAGCTATTGTCTTCCAAGTCTCCATCTTGTGAGTTCATTCAAGCTGGGTACTTCCTAGCCCCTTTTGCTACATACTCCAGAAAAGGTAACGTTGTTAAAAAAAATTTTTTTTTAATCTTTTAAAAAGTTAGAAGGTGAAGAATATAGCTTTATATTTGCTTAATTTGCAAAAAGAAAACCTGGAAGAAGATACAGAAACTAACAAGATTGGTTACCTTGGAGCAGAGAGAGTGGGAATCAGCAAGATGGAGGAGAAATATGGGACCAAGACTCCTTGCAGGACATCTTTGTTTGGGGACTTTTTTTTTTTTAAGATTTTATTTATTTATTTGACAGACAGAGATCACAAGTAGGCAGAGAGGCAGACAGAGAGAGGAGGAAGCAGGCTCCCTGCTGAGCAGAGAGCCCGATGTGGGGCTCGATCCCAGGACCCTGGGATCATGACCTGAGCCGAAGGCAGAGGCATTAACCCACTGAGCCACCCAGGCGCCCCTGGGGACTTTCTTTTTTTTTTTGGAGATTTTTTTTTTTTTAATTTTGGTAAATATACATAACATAAAATTTACCTTAACAATTTAAAAATAATTTTAAATTCAATTTAATTAACATGTACTGTATTAGTTTCAGGATAGAATTTAGTGATTCATTAGTTGAATATAATACCAAGTGCTCATTACTTCAAGTGCCCTCCTTAATACCCATCACCCAGTTACCCCATCCCCCTGCATCCCTCCAGCAACCCTCAGTTTGTTTCCTGGAATTAAGAGTCTCTTATGGTTTGCCTCCCTCTCTGTTGTCATCATATTTTATTTTTCCTTCCCTTCCCCTATGTTCATCTGTTTCATTTCTTAAATTCCACCCAGGAGTGAAATCATATGCTATTTGTCTTTCTGACTTCCTCCTTAACCATTTTTAAGTGTACAGTTCAGTGGTATTAATATATTCAAATTGTTGTGCAACCATCACCACCATCCATCCCTATAAATCGTTTCATCTTATAAAGCTGAAACTCTATACCAGTTAAACAGTAACTCCCCATTTCTCCCTCCCCTTAGCCCCTGGCAACCACCATTGTTCTCTCTGCCTTTATGATTCTTACTACACTATCTCATATAAGTGGAATCATGCAATTACTTGTCTATGACTGACTTATTTCACTTAGCATAATGTCCTCAAGATTCACCCATATTGTAGTATATTACAGAATTTCCTTTCTTTCTAAAGCTAAATAATATTCCATTGTATGTACATAACACATTTTGCTTATCATTCATTCATCCATCAATGGACATTTTTTCTTAAGATTTTATTTATTTATTTGTTAGAGAGAGAGAGCGAGCGAGCACAGGCAGACAGAGTGGCAGACAGAGGCAGAGGGAGAAGCAGGCTTCCCGCCAAGCAAGGAGCCCGATGTGGGACTCGGTCCCAGGACCTGGGATCATGACCTGAGCCGAAGGCAGCCGCTTAACCAACTGAGCATTTGAGTTGCTTCCACTTCTTAGCTATTGTGCATAATGCTGCTATGAACATGGGCGTACAAACATCTCAATACCCTGTTTTCAATTCTTCTGGGTGCTGTATATCTTTTTGTACTATTTGATGTAAGCATTAGTGAGTTGCATTTGTGGGCCAATATGGGTTTTGGAGTGCCACAGATTTTGGTTCCACTTTCAGAACTTATTTGCATTATAATCTTTGGGAAAGTTAATCACCTATTTTTATTCATTCAACAAATATTCACTAAGGGCCTACTGTACACTAGAATCTGGGAATTCAATAGTCCCTGCCCTAATCCAAGAACTTTTCAACTAGTGGAGAAGACAGGTATGGAAATAGTCATAAATCAATACTGAAGATAAAGTGACAGAAATATCCAAAAGGGAATATAGGAGAGCAAGACTGGGTGGCAAGGAACGAGGCTCACAGATCCAGGATTCCAGATGCTCTGAAAGCTTTGTTGAGGAGGTTAGAGTTTACTCTGAGAGCAATGAAAGTCAAAGAAAGTGTTAAAAGCTCAAATCTCATCATGTTATTCCCTACATTGGAGCTTTAAAAAGTTTATGACTAGAGTGGAGAAAATAGTGGAAGGGACAAAACTGGAGGTGGAAGGGCAAGGAATAAACTATGTTGGTCAGCGAGGTGAGAGATAGTGTTGGCTTCCACTAGGCTTTCCCAGGTCTGTAGAGAGGTGACTAAATTCAAAAGATGAAAGAGTCAGAATTGATAGCTCTTAGATACAAAATGGATTAGCAGGTAGAGGAGGAAAACAAGACTTTCAGGTCTAGGTTTCAGTAACTGGGTGGATGGCAGCTTCTCAATCAAAATAATGGAAAGGAAAAATGGAAATAATGGGGGTGGTACAGAAGGTTCCATGTGTTCACCTTCATACACTTCAATTTGACATGCTTCTATGGGCAGCAGCAGTCTCTAGTATGTTAATGATCTTTGTCCCAAATCTGTGGGTGTCAAGGGCATGGCACCATTTCCCCTACCCTCAGCATTCCAGTGGTAGCAGGGATCAGGAAGTGGGTGAGAGCATGCAAGGAGATTGTGTAGATAAAGGAGACATGTGGACCTACTCCTGGAGAAGACCTACCTATAAGGACCAGCACAAGAAAGAAGAAATGGAAATACAGGGAGAAAAACAGACCGGAGAGGTAACCCTGGCGCAAACTGTGGTCCTGGAAATGAAGAAGGATGAGGGAAATCATCAAGGAGGCATGCAGAAGAGTCACTGAGTTGATCATTGAAAAATATCCCCTGAATTTAGCACCTGGAAGGCCATCTGTTAATCTCAGTAACAGGGGTTTCAGTGGAGAGCTTGGCTCAACAGATTGATAGTTGTAGGTTGAGGAGTGGATAGGAAAAGTAGTACTCCTTTGATATGAATGGGAAGAAAGCAACTCCATTATTTAAAGCAACTCCTTATTTAAGCAAAAATAAGCGACCCCTTATTTTTTCATTTACAAAATAGGTAATGCCTTATGTAAGCATTGTGGGATTAAAGAATACTGACAAAGCACAATTAGCCCAGTTCCAGGAATACAGTAGTCTTCACAAATGCTGTATTAACCATTTGCTATATTCGTAATGTTAACAATAAATACAGAAGCCCCTGGCTTGCTCAGTCAGTGGAGCATGCAACTCTTGATCTCAGCGTTGTAGGTTTGAGTCCCATGCGAGGTGTAGAGATCACTTAAAAATAAAATCTTTTAAAAACCAGACAAACCAATAAATACATTGGGGATTATTCACTTTGGCTGGTCCTTTGCAGGTTCCCTATCTTATGGTCTGACCCCTGGACCAGCAAAGAAGGGCTTCCAGTTGAAGATCTCTAGTAGAGGGTAGTTTAAAGAAGGCTCTGGAAACAATTGTCTGGGTTGGCATCTGGGCTCTGCCACTTACTAGTTGTATTTTTAGGCAAGTCATTTAAACAGTCTGTTTTAATGTCTTTACCTGTAAATTGGGAGACCATAGTACCTAATTCATAGGGCTGTTGTGAGGACCAAACGGGATGGTATACTTAGAATGGGATCTGGCAAAGTAAGTGTAAATATTAGCTCTGTATTTTTTAACCAACTGAGCCACCCAGGCGTCCCAGTTAGCTGTGTATTTTTTTACTACATCATGGTCAAGAACACTTGGTGAATGTTTTCCTTGATCCCAGTACTGAGTCAGTGGCCACATCTGTGCCCTGACCTCTGGTCACCAGCTACTTGTACATTGTCTCTCACAGCTCTCCTAGCTTCTGATCCTGGCCCCCTCTGCCTTTGGGTCTGGACACAGGCCAACTTGGGAGTGCTTCATACATATTGGCCTCAACACTTGCCCCCACTTTTACTTTTGTTTTCCCAGTCCTGGTTTCCTAATTCCTCTATTTCCACGTGTTAAAAGCTAACAGTCAAAGTTAATGCATACTGAGTATCTACTACATGCCAGTAATTGTTCCTAAAGGCTTTCCACAATTATAAAGATTTCCATATATTATACAACAAACTTACAGGGTAAGAACTGATTTCCAACTTTTCAGATGAGGGCATAGGGATCAGAGAAATTTATTTACTATACCTCACAGAGCTAGTTAGGGATGGAGACAGGAATTTCAACCGAGGTTTGCCTAACTCCAAGTCCTTTTCACTCACCTAACTGTCCCACAATGTGTCTGAGGAGCACAGTGGGGTGAGTGATCCTGGAGATTAGCAAAGGTTTTTAGGAAATAGACAAATCTCAATATGGAATCCTAAGGATCTACCAATTTAGATTTGGGTAGGAGAGATGCATTCAGTTGAGCATTCCAACTGGGCCAGCAGCATGAGCCAAGCTCAAGGACCAAAAAGTTGAAGGGAATACACACTGAGGATGGAAAGGAAAAGGTATGTAAACAGAGAATGACAGAACAACTCATTTACTTATGCTGTGGGGGAAGCAGGAAGAGTTGTTCAACAGAACTTGGGTTAAGTTAGTTAGCTCTGCTTGGGCATGGGTTCCTGGCAAGATGCCCAGCTGCCATGATGACAAGGCAGTACTACTGAGCTTTCACAAGCCACCGCAAGGAGAGTCTCTGTCTTAGACTCAGCACACCTCAAGGGACACTGAGGGATAATGCTACCTGCCTGCCACAGCTTTTGAACAAGTCCCTGTCAGGACTGGTTCATGACTCAAGGAACTCAGGCCATCACCCCTGCTTGGGCCTGCCGTTGGGTGAGAACTTCTGGACAGCTGTGCCTCACCTTCCAGCTCCTACCCTTGCCTTGACATCCCCCCTCTGATCTATGCCTTCCTCTTCTGACTTTGAGGTACTTCTATACCTTCTTGTCAGCTGGTTGGGGTCTCTTTAAGGCAACATGCCCAAACCAAACTATTCACTAACACGTTTCCTGCACTTCTCAGGTTAATTTCTACCGCTCTCCAGAGTTGAAGGATCATTTATGTCTGAAGACGAACTGCTGAAGTATGGATCTATTTCCTACTATAAGCAAGTACAGTCTAGAAATAGGAATTTTTTTTCCTATTACATTATTTGCCACTTAAGTATTTGATATTTAATTATGGAAGAAAAAGCAAGGAGAGAAAAAGTTTTTAGAGAAAGGTAAAGAGGCAGTGGGGAGGGATAAGGACATTGATGAAAAAAGAAGAGATTCCTAAGCTCAATTCTCAGTTCTCAAAGCTCAGTTCTGTAGGGCTGGGACTAGAATTGAAACAAGGGTGGGTGGAGCAGTAGGGCACAAAATTTGAGACCACCACTCTTAGGGTTGTGTAAGCCTAGGATAGGTCCTTGTACCCTGGCATGGACTACATGGTCAATTATTCCATTCCAATAATCATTCCTTGCCCTACTTAGCACAGAATTCCCTTTCCTTTACCCAGATTCCTAAATATCTATGTCCTGGGTTTTTAGCACATCTGACAGTTGTAATCCCATCTCAATTTTTCTTTCCTCCCTCCCTTTTTCCCTCCTTTCTTTTTGGAAAAAACACAGGGTATTCCCCTTGTCTTAAACTCTTCTAACTCCTGCTTCCACTGACTGCTCCAGATATAACTATATAACTTTCAAGCTCTAGTTTTCAGGGTTCTCATAGCCCTTTTTCACCTCCTCTGAATGTATTTTATTCTTTGCCATTCCCTTCCTAGTTTATTGTCTGGCCACCAATGCAGAGCACCAGGAATTTAATTCTCCTTAACCTCAATTTTTTCCTTTAGGTGTGATCAATTGAAAACCTGATGTCTGTCAAACAGTTATTCTTCCTGATTTTTTTTTTTAATGTGACATCCCCCAACAATTCCTCTTAAGATGGAGAATCAAGCTTTATTCAGAACAGCCCTTTGAGTTAAAAGTTCTATACTTAAATACCATTTTATTCAATTAAAAAAAAAACTGAAAACCAGAAACAATGCTCTGTAATAGTGAAGATTGTAGTATAATTTTTAAATGCCTATGGCTGCTGTATTTTCACTCAACCACTAGTTTAATCCTGGTCAGTCATCACTGATTCTATTAAGTGGAGCACACAATATGCTCAAAGGTCAATTTTTATTTTTATTAGAGGTATCCTTTCATCACCCTATATAAATTAACACCCCACTTCTCACTCAACCTCCTCAACTTCCTGCTCTGTTCTTTCTTTGGAGCACTTCACCATTAGGCATCTCATCACTAGCAATATAAATTTTATGACAGCTATATCTATTTTCTTCAGTATCGTATTGCTAGCTCAAAACTCTTTAACACCTGAGTGTTCAAATATTTGAGGTGAGTTGACTGCATGCTGGATGATGGATATCTTCAAAAGCTAAACACTGACACACAATCATGCATATAGATATAACACTTCAAGTACTATTCTTTTCATCTTGGCACCAAGTGATTAGCATATGCCCTAAGGAAATCACTATTTGTTTTCTGTACCATCCCCCTTATCTATAGTCTAGAAAACATATCAAAACAAGTAAAATTTGGTATTACACGCTCCTAGAAACAACATGCTTATTCAGGGATTACATATTTCTTTCACTAAGAGCCCAAGAAAATCAATTCAATAATCGTTCTAAAACAGACAACATTTCGGTCTCATTTTGGAACCCAGCTGTCTTCGTAATTACCCAAAGGCCACCTGCAACTTTTCTACATAGTCTCAGATACAAATTTTCTTAGAATCAGCCCAGAAATGTATTTAAAGCAACTAGGTATTTTACCTTAGATGTCTATTTATGTTTGTTTTCTTGTTTGAAAGTCATTACTTTTCTGAAAGTTACCAAAAAACATGGAAAAAAGGAAGTTGACTCTGCAGTTATAACTACAAATGAAATTTACATTATTCCAAAATACTGAGCCCAGCTTTACCTAGCCTTAAAAACAGCTTAAAAGTAATTTTAGCAAAATCAGCCAGACCAGTAGATAAATGTCTGTGCTATGCCACTATAAGCAACAGGCCAATTCTGAAATATTTGATAATGAAAAGTGCTCTGGCCAACAAACATAATCTTAAAAAGACATTTTGGTTAAAAAAATTTACCTCTATGAACATGGCTGATTGAGCTCCTATTCTTTAAAACCTCACAACACTCAATTTAGGTTCCACTCATTAAAAACGTCTCAGCAAACTGTATACTTTCAGATCAAAAAACACCTCCATGGTAACTAGAAAAATACATTTCAGTTCCTTGGTCACTTTGTTTAGATCATGTAACAGCAAGAAATTAGGGTGTGGAGTATGCACAGTATGCTGGTCGATAGGTGTTTAGATGACAGAGCTGAGTCATATAAACTTGCTAAACCAACAGAACCAGCTTATCAGAGGAGAGAAGCTTCCTCCCTTGCTTCACAGTAGAATCAAGTAATGGTTTTCCCCAGCAGTAATGTTTTATTTTTTAGAAAGTCCACTGGATGCTGTTCAGAACATAAAATGAAGATGTCATCTCTCTTTTATCAATATCCTTTAAGGAAGAAGTGACTATAATTGTGAAGCCATTTGGAAACAGTTAAAAGATCTATCTCTGTATGTATGTATATACACAAGAATACAAAGGGCCCCCTTATCTTGGGGCAAAATATTAAAGAGGAAAGGTTAAATCATGTTGTAATGCTACATTCCTAATTATTGATTTGGACATTGCATCTGAGCTGTTTCTGAAAAATAAGTTTCCAGGTTCTAAACCAAAAACTCCATGTTATAAGATAGGAACTAACTACAACTGCATTTGGAGATGTGAACTAGGGAGATAAGGGTTGGAAAGGAGACTTCTACAATTCTTTTTTTTTTTTTTTTTTTAACCATGCACATTAGTAATGTAAGGGGACCATTTATATTAGGTTCCATCCAATAGTTACTTTGTGGGAATTCAACTCCAATACTGTCAGCTTATTATTCAGGGGAAATCAAAACCCTAAGTATTTTGTGAAATTCCCCAATTTTTAAATATGAACAATTACTTTTGTACTATGTGGGCTTTACTGTAGTCCTATTTGGTTATACCCTAAATAGGACACCTGGCCAAGACATGGGAGAGGGGCAGGGTATGGCGGTTAAGAGCTGTCTTTTCCTGATTCTCACAGAAGTACCTACACTGACAGTAGTGCCCGTGTCTTTGTAATCTCGAATCAGAAGACGGAATGAGAGCTTTGAAGCTGGAGATAATTTATGTGCCACACACCTATATGGATGGCCTTTTTCTACCAACCCAAGTTGCTCATCTGCCAGCAATAGCAATGGATTAGTTAGCTTTCCTGTTTTTAGTGATATGTTTGTGACATGGTCTTTAATTGTGCTAGGCATCTGTTACTGTGATGTAAATGTAAAAGATAAAGTGTATGTGTTCATACATATTCAAATGAATCCTAAGGACCTATGAGGAGTTGATAGATACTGCAACAACAGCCTTTCATTACTAAACTTCAGTTCTCAAATAACTTTTTCCAAGATTTTGGAGAAGTTATTTACACAAGTGGGTTGGGCAGGGTGCTGTGTATTATCGGTGTTTAAATTGATAGCTAAGTGTCTTCTCACATGTGGAAGAAAATTTCTGTAAATCCACTCTTCCCAGAACTCTTAAGTCTGTTTGTTTTAATGTGAAGACTTATTTTAGACAGTGAGAGAAAGAGAGAAAATGAGAAAAGAGGGAGAGAATCCCAAGCAGATTCCCCCCTGAGTGCATAGCCCAATGGAAGGTTCAAGCACAGGACCCTGAGCTCATGACCTGAGCTGAAATCAAGAGCTGGACACTTAGCTGAGCCACCCAGGCTACCCCCAGAACTCTGAAGTCTAAAACAAGCACAGAGATGGCAGTGTGTCACCAAACAGAATGTACCAGGCTGGGAATAAGGAGACCTGGTTTCTAATACAAGTCCTGCTACTCACTAGCTATGTAGATGCTTTCTAAGGTTGTTCTAGTTCTTAAGAAAGTTGCTTCAAGTAAAGTTTACACTTATAAAGACTTTTAAAAATTTGATAAAACGTTTAAGTACAAAATTCCATAGTTGCAAGTGAGATTTTCATCCCAGTATAATGACAGCACACAATAGGTATTACTGGCTCATCAAGTACCTGGCATTTTGCAACCCAGCTGTGCACGGAGAGGAGAGGGACTAAAGGAGTTGAGAAACTACCGGACACCTGAAAGAAGAAAAATGTGGCAACAGAAAAAGAAAAGATGAGTGATGATACCTTTTATATCTGTGTGGAATACATTTTCTCTTCTCTGATTTAACAAATGGAAGAGTTCTACAGCCTGGTTTGCCTGCCTCAACTCCTGCATGCTGTTCAAGCTTTATTTTGTTGAACAATCAGATGGCCCAATTCTTCTGCCTTGTAGAAGATAAGTAAATGCAATGCTTGTTAAAATGGTTAAGTGGGCTATCTGGGAACTCTCTAGTTTTTATAAATCTAATTATGGCACAGAAATGTGCAATCTACTTCCAATGCTACTCCATTCCTAGTTGCTTTCTTAAAATCCTTAATCCTCAGTGGGGTTTACTATATAGTTCATGCCTGTGATACAAAGATTAATTAATTTTTTTTAAAGTAATACTGGGGGAAAAAACAAAAATGGAGAAAAGGCATCATCAAATGTTTAAATAAAAAGATGTTTACTACCTAATCATATTTTAACACTGAAATTTTCTTCAACTTATAGTCAAGTGATTTTACAGCAAAAAAGGGAGGCACACAACTTATTTCTATTATACTTATCCACTAATAATCATTCAATAAACAAAGGGAGATTGACAAAGATAAGCGGATATAATGAAAATGAAAAATTATACTTCAATGCCTGAATTATATTTGCTGACCCTGTTGCTTAGTGGAAGAAGCCAGGGCTGCCACCCAGTGGTAATGTAAAGACTTTAAATGATGGGCGCCTGGGTGGCTCAGTTGGTTAAGCAACTGCCTTCAGCTCAGGTCATGATCCCAGTGTCTCAGGATCGAGTCCCGCATCGGGCTCCCAGCTCCATGGGGAGTCTGCTTCTCCCTCTGACCTTCTCCCCTCTCATGCTCTCTCTCTCTCTCTCTCTGAAATACATAAATAAAATCTTAAAAAAAAAATTTAAAAAAAGACTTTAAATGATTTTAAAATTTAAAGGATAAAAAAATACTAATAATTAAAAAAAAAAAACCCAAACCAAAAACTTCAGGAATTAGACTTCAATTTTTACATCAGTAATTTTCATGTTTTAAATACTTATCTAGAGTATATTAAAGAATAGAAACATTCATTTGCTTAGGCAACACTGGGGAAATTTTTGAAAATACCATATTATTTCCTACTAAGTTCTATGGTTTTATTAAGTATTTTAATTAAAACACTGAAGATTACTTTGCTTAAATTTAAATTCCAGAATTAATGATGTGGGGGGAGGGGAGCTCACAAAATACATTTTTCTTCTGTGACCTGCAGAGGTAGATTCAGTACTCCTTAATAGCCTCTTACACCCAAACTTCTGCTTCATAAACAAAAACATAACAGAAACCTTTCAAAAGTAAGATTTTAAAAATAACTTCGTCTAACCATTTGGCACATTGTATCTTTCCCTCCAGTATAATCAATTTTAGTGTCTCAGTCAACAAAACTCAAAGCTGACAGGAGGAAATGAAAATAGTAGAAATACTATTGCCTGCTAATTACTGATGTTTAGAGGTGGGAGGGAAACCAAGTATCTCATTGCCACCTATTTCCCCAACATTTGGCCACAGCTCTTTCCATACTGACACAGATATAACACACCCCAATACAAGAGCTTTGGTAAAATAACACTAGGGGAAGAAAATAATATATAACACTAGAGCATCCATTTATAGTCTGAAAAGCTAAATATCTCAGAGACTGCTTTATTCTCTTGAATAACCAGATTAAGAAGCACCCCCGCAAAAATCCTAGAAATTTAGAGATTTTTGTTTCCAACAGGTGTAAATTAGAAGTGTACAAGATACATTTTCAAATGTATGTCCCATTTGTTTTGCTTTACAATGAAGACAATGAATAAATTTTTTAAAATGGCAGATATAACATACTTGATATTTACAATGGCTTGCAACAAATACCTGAAAAATTTTCTAATATTCCATTTATTATTGCTATGTAGTCACAGAACACTGTCTAAGAAATTTATTTTAGCATATGCCATATACTGATATAATAATTTTATATGAAGAGAAACCATTGCAGAAGTAACTAATATGGTACCCTTACAAGGAAATAAAGAAAATAAACCAATAAATTCTTCCATGTAAAGACTTTTGATCTGCATCATTTCTTCAAAATATAAAACCTTAATATTAGAAGCAAAGAGAAAAAGAGCAAAGAAAACAATAAAACAGAAGACCAAGGATAAGGAACTGCTTGGTGCAGATGTTTTGCATATGTAGTATATATGTATGGGCTGAGTTATAATAAAAATACTTATGTATTATAGTCAATTCTCATGTAGGGCCAGAAAGTGATTTCCAATCAAACATGATTGGACATTTTCTCAGTCTTCAATTACATGATGAATTACAGCTGTGTAGCAGTCACTTCTGATCAGCATTATCATGACAAATGCTTAATAAGATACAGTTTTTCTCCTTGTTCACTTGTAAAAATTGGTGCCTTTTTGTAATGTTCTACAAGTTCTTCCATGGTGCTGAATTTGCGCTGCCCAATGCAGTAGACAGTCTCTTTTAGCTGGACTTTAAAATGCTTGTTCTTCCCTTGCGCTTTTAGCGATACAGAGAAATCATTTGGCTAAAAGAGAAAAAAACATGTAGGGTAAACATTTTGAAAGACATCTGTAAGCATTTTTATATTAGACTACTAATAATAAGTGCTTAAATTTTAGCTAAGTACTAGGTACTGTGCTAAATTATTTACACAGATTATCTTCTTTACACCTCCAACCAACCCCTTTTTAGAGGTGAGAAAATCGAGGCCAAGAGAAGCTAAGTTACTCAAAATCATCCATCTATCATCCACCTAGTTTCCAAGAGAGCCAGGATTCACACTCAAGCAGTCAGACTCCAAAGTCTCTTAAATAGTATGCTCTAACACTCACGGTAAATCCTTTAGCTTAAAGTTTAATATCTGAAGCACAACACCTACTTCTCCCCTGCCAGACAACTGCAGAAACACATGAGAAAACATGAGCTAATGTGAGCTAACAGTAGCTATCCTAAAAACTAGCTGAGATAATGTTCTGAATTCTCCAAGATGACAGATACTAATGAGAGGTCATAAACTCAAATGCCTGCAAGGTAAAAAGACATGTAAACAAGTGACAGGGTGGCTACACAGAAGGAACAGTGAGTCATGCGCATGGCCAGTCTAAAGGAGGTGGCCACTTAGCTTTTTGATTGTTGCCTTGAAGGAATATGGGCAATGCTGGCAGGCCTTCCAATTTTAAAAAGAAGTCTGTCATCTGAATTTTTATAATAAATCTCCCAGTATCTAAATACTGGTAACAAATTTGGATGTTTAAAAAACATTACTCAGGTCAAACAAAATACGCCTGTTTGAGACCTTTGCTTTAAAAATTCTACTGCTGGGCACCTGGGTGGCTCAGTGGGTTAAATCTCTGCCTTCGGCTCAGGTCATGATCTCAGGGTCCTGGGATGAAGGCCCGCATCGGGCTCTCTGCTCAGCAGGGAGACTGCTTCCCCCTTTCTCTGCCTACTTGTGACCTCTCTGTCAAGTGAATAAATAAAATCTTTAAAAAAAAAAATTCTACTGCTAAAAGTAATGGTGTATTTTGGCTAATATTTATGCTCAATTACCCGCCACAAGAAAATACAATGTTCTGTCAAGCTTACTTTCTTAGGTTTTTTTGTTTTATTTTAACCTAACAGTTTTCTTAACAGGCTAGAAGTCTCCTTTTATATAGTTACTGACCGGGCCGCCTGGGTGGCTCAGTTGGTTAAGCGGCTGCCTTTGGCTCAGGTCATGATCCCAGCGTCCTGGGATCGAGTCCCACATTGGGTTCCTTGCTCAGCGGGGAACCTGCTTCTCCCTCTGCCTCTGCCTGCCACTCTGTCTGCCTGTGCTCACTCCTGTTCTCTGTCTGACATAAATAAATAAAATATTTAAAAGAAAAAAAAATGTTTATATAGTTACTGACCAAGTTTCAAACAGTGAGCTTCTTGGGAACATCCTATACCTAGGATTACTCTTACCACCTGCTCTAGAGCATTCATTTTCTAACCCTACTTACCTACTGCTTGTCCTGGAAAGCAGGGCCAAGACAGGCATCAAACAAAACAAATCTCACCACTCTTCCTTATCACGAATCCTGCTCTTCCTTAGGGGTTATATACAGGCCCTGTTTCCTGAACTTCAAATCAAGCAGTTCAATTAGCCTCGATTTCTCCTTCTCTCCTTTCTTCCCTTCCTCTTATAAACACACAAACACCATATGCATGTGCACACACACACACCCCAGATAGGTTTTCTTCTCACTTTCAACCTTTCGCACAATCACAAATTCACTTCTGTACAACTACATACACAGAAACAAAACCAATACTAATGATTTGAAAAGTGGAAAAGCAGTGGTATCCTTTTAAAAGGAAAAATAAAGACCATTTTTTTTTTAAAGATTTTATTTATTTGTTAGAGAGAGAAAGAGAGAGCACAGGCAGACAGATGCAGAGGCAGAGGCAGAAGCAGGCTCCCTGCTGAGCAAGGAGCCCGATGTGGGACTCAATCCCAGGACGCTGGGATCATGACCTGAGCCGAAGGCAGCCGCTTAACCAACTGAGCCACCCAGGCGTCCCAATAAGGACCATTTTAAAGGGAAATGAATATCATCAAATTCTAATATCCTAAACAGTAACCAAAAGAGCCCACATAACTATTATTCCATTTTTATGATTTTATACCTTTACTGTTTTACTAGTTTTGGAAAAGGTATTTTTTATTGCAAATGCATTTCAAATACAGTAAGTTAAATTAGGTTTTTGAGGTAAATAATTAAAGGGTTTCCAAATTCCAAGCAAATTTATAAAGAAAGTTAAATTTTAATTTTTTTTAATTTAGGGATTTCCTTTACTAAGGATGATAGCACATCCAATATGCAATTTAAGAAATGCTTTCCCAGGTGTGCCTGGGTGGCTCAATCAGTTAAGCATCTGACTAGTGATTTCATCTCAGGTCATGATCTCAGGGTCATGATATAAACCCCGTATCAGGCTCTGCATTGAGTGTGAAGCCTGCTTGAGATTCTCTCTCTCTCTCTCTCCCTCTGCCCTTCCTCCTACTCATGCTCATTCTCCATTCTCAATCTCTCTAAAAAAAAGTATTTTGCCAATTTAGTTCACTGTGTTGTTTTATTCTGAATGAAGAGGCCATGGTTCAGTTTTCTCCCTTTTTCAGTTTAATGCAACAGAAGATATTTCAGAAACATAAGACCAACAGAATCAAGGCCAAATAATCCAACGTGGTTATCACTGCTTTGGCTGTATTTTATTTAAAATAAATATGACTGGAAAGAACACTGACTTTAGGTTCAGAAGATCTAAGTTTATGTCCCAACTTATCACCTGGTTAATTTTAGGGAAGAAACTTAACCTTTCCAATCTTCCATTTATTTTTTTAATACTCAGAGCTCTATTTCCATTTATTTGAAAACCAACTTACCGAAGATTCACTATCACGAATGAGGAAATCACCTTCATGCCCTCTTTCATTTAATGCCATTTCTGCTTGATGCCTGGTGACTTTCCCATAGTACCATGGATTGCCAGCAAACTTTCCAATAAGTGAAGGCCTAATGTAATCACACTGTGGAGGTGATGGTTCCAAACCTGAGGTTAATGGATTATTCTGCATAATGGTAACATAGTTTTTTGGCACCAGACCAACCATTCCATTGATCTTCCTGCATTTCCACCATTCAGGGTCATTTTCAGGCTTTTCAATAACATCCATTACATCTCCTTTCTCAAAATTAAGTTCTTCATCATTGGACGAACTGAAGGGGTAAAGAGCCTGTACCACATGCAACACTTGCCCAGTATTTAGGTTATTGACAACTGCTGCTAATTTCTCTGACAAAGAACCCACATGGTCACCCAAAGGACTGTCACCTTCCTCAGTTACATAGTTTGAAGGGAACCATCCAACTTGTCCATTGTAGCTACCCCGCCACCACCCATCACTGCATTTCTCCATGACGATCACCTTTGTCCCTTTTATCAATGATAATTCATCCTCTCTCTCTGCCATGTAGTTAAATTTCACATAAGCAGGCATGTTGAGGTCATAGAGACGTTCCCCTGGGTCAACAAAGCTATCATCAGCAGGAGATGCAGAATCTGGCACACTATGTTTTCTTTTCACTTTTCCAATGCCTGTTTACATAAAAAAGAGTAATAAGAAGAGAATATAAGATAATGATAACCAAAAAAACCAATTATTAAAAAAGGATCTTCACCTCAGTAGTTCTTCGGCCCTTAAACTTACAGATAACAAATTTCTTTCTTCTTTTTTTCCTTTATTTTACATCTTCATGACTTGTTTATTTATAATTGGAAGTTTGTACCTTTTGACCTCCTTCACAAATTCTTTTCATAACCAAACATGTAAATGCAGTTATTATGTGAGTTTACCTTCTCATCTTTTCTCTGAAAGGTTGAAATAATTGTGTAACAATGAGTTTTCCTAAATTTAACGAAATTTCTTCCAAATGTAAATATAGATTATTTCTCTCATATCTACAATCAAGTACATATTCCTGTCTTACTTTATAAACACAATTCCGCAATTAGCCGTATAAAAATAAAACAATAAATTACAACTTGATATGCAATATAAGATTGTAATTATGTCTGGGTAATCCTTCCATCTGCTTTCTTAATTCCCAGATCCATGTCGCTCTATTTACCTCATTATGTTCATTTTAAAATAATACATTATTTCCTTGTTTGCCTACCCCTCACTCTGTTCACATGCAAGCTCCAGAAGAGCAAGGACTTTTGTTTACTTTTTTCACAGTTATAACACAAAGATCTCAGACAGTGCTTAGTACACAGAAGATACTTACTATATATATTTGTTAAAAGAAATGAGAAAAGCACCACATGATATTACATCATAAATGTACGCTATGTCAACTTCTGTCATGTGTTTTTAATACTGATCATTTCTTAGCACATGATTTTATGTTCTGCTTTTATTGAGAAAACAGAGGCATTCCTAGATAAAACTTCTTGTACTTCCCACAGTCTCAAAAGTTATTACCCTCATTCTTTTTCTTCATGCAAGTTTCCAAACTCTGATCTTCCTGGGTTTTTAATTTTTTTTTAAGATTTTTTATTTATTTGACAGAGAGAAAGAGAGAGAGAGAGAACTCATAAGTAGGCAGACAGGCAGGCAGAGAGAGAGGAGGAAGCAGGCTCCCCACTGAGCAGAGAGCCCAATGTGGGGCTTGATCCCAGGACCCTGAGATCATGATCTGAGCCGAAGGCAGAGATTTAACCCACTGAGCCACCCAGGCACCCCCCTCCTGGGTTTTTAAATATTATCTGTCCTGCCTCTTTTGGGACTCTTGACCATCCTTGTTTCCTGCCTACTCAGTCCATTCTACTGTCTAAAAACATACTCAGATCACTTCTCTTCCAAAATAAGGTTACTTCATTTCTGCTGCTCCTGTGAACTATACCATTCTCTAAAAAGTTGCCTCCCTTTTTTCCTTCCAACTTCTTTACCATTCACTCTCACTCCTAACCCCTTATGATCTAATCCTTTAATCTCTACCATTCTACCAAACTATTCTTATAAAAACTGTGTCATCTCTTTACTTCCAAATTAGTACTTTTTAGAGCCCTCATTCTTTTGCAGCAACCAAGATTATAGATTATTTTATTGTTTTTCCTTTAACTCCCCTGAGAGTCTCCTGTCTTACCTACTGACCTGTTTAGATATTCTTGTGTACCTCTGTCTGGGCTCCTCTGAACCTTGTTATAAAATTGTATTGTACTTATTTTCTTGCCTTCCTTAATACAAGTGAGTTTCCTGAAGGGAGAAAACTAGATCTTGTATCTCCAGTGACCATACAATAGGAACAACTGAATGTTTGCTGAATGTAAAGGTGAACAGATTCTTCTGTTGAAAGTGTTTCCCAAGATATGATAGATACCTGGACTTCCTTTCTACTTCAAGGATTATCTTATACTTTTATTTTCTATAACTTCTGTAGAGAAGGTTCCAAGGTCTCTTTACAGGTCTAAGCTCTTTCTGGAATTCAAGCCCTATGATTCCAACTGTCACTAGACACCTACAGACATCTACTACTAGCATCTCAAATACAACTCTCATGTCCAAATAAAAATAACCTCTCCCATGGCCATAAATCAATTCCCTGCCTCCCAACTTCCTTACTTGTGGTTAATGATATCCCGAAAAATCCCCACATCAGGGATTTCTGGCAGAGTAGAGAATTCTAGGGCTCCAGCCATCAAAAAACAAAACAAACAAACAAAAACCCCAAAAACCAGTTCAAATGAGCTTGCAAATAATGTCAGAATCAACTTTGCAGAACTCTGGAATCTAGTAAAAAAAAAACAAAACTTACAAAACTAGAGCAAGGATTAGTGAAGAAAGAAGCTGCTGCTTTGTAGTAAAAGGATGATGTGGCATTTTATTTTTTTTTTAATATTTTATTTTATTATTTATTTGACAGACAGAGATCACAAGTAGTCAGAGAGGCAGGCAGAGAGAGAGGAGGAAGCAGGCCCCATGCAGAGCAAAGAGCCCAATGCAGGGCCCGATCCCAGGACCCTGGGATCATGACCTGAGCCGAAGGCAGAGGCTTTAACCCACTGAGCCACCCAGGTGCCCCTGATGTGGCATTTTAAATTGCTTGTCTACCATCTCTTACATCCTAAATTAGTAGTGGCTTTGAGGGCAGCAACTGGCACTCCTAATGCCAGAGAGAGCAATACAAATTTTATTCTCAAAGAACTGTGACGCCAGGTTTCAACCTATCTGGAAGCCACGTAAAGGACTGGCACAAAGGCTCGCCTTGGTTTCACTGGACCTGGAACATTCTCATTCTTTTACTAAAATCATTTAATTGATGCAGTAGCCTGGGGAAAGGGACAACTGAGAGAAGGAGCAGACAGAATGAAAACCCTAGGAAGGCAAAGACAGAACACCAACTTCAGAGGCCACACATAACAAAGAATATAGACTTTACAAAAATAGCTTAGAAAACTCACTAAACAAGCAAATAACCTATAATAAAAAGCAACAAAAACCCTAGGAAGGGGGTAGAATCTGATAGAAGAAAAAACTGTCAATCAAGAATTCTACATCCAGCAAAACTGTCCTTCAAAACTGAAGAAAAATTAAGACATTCCTAAACAAAAACTGAAGGAGTTTATCACACACACATTTGTGCTATAAGAAATGCTAAAGGGGCACTTGGGTGGCTCAATGGGTTAAAGCCTCTGCCTTCGGCTCAGGTCATGATCCCAGGGTCCTGGGATCGAGCCCCGCATCAGGCTCTCTGCTCAGCGGGCAGCCTGCTTCCCTTCCTCTCTCTCTGCCTGCCTCTCTGCCTACTTGTGATCTCTGTTAAATAAATAAATAAATCTTTAAAAACAAAAGGAAAGAAAAGAAACACTAAAGAAAGTCTTCTATGCTAAAATGAAGACCTAATCAGTAACTTGAAGCCATATGAGGAAATAAAGAACAACAGTAAGGGTAGCTTCATTCATAAATATAAAAGCCAGTAATACTATGTTTTTGGCTTGTAAATCCTTTTTTCCTGTATGATTTAAGATACAAATGTATACAATAATAATTTTAAATCAGGCACACAAAGTATAAAGATGGAAATGTAGGGGTGCCTGGGTGGTACAGTTGGTTAAGTTTCTGGTTTCAACTCAGGATCAGGAGATCGAGCTGGGCTCCATGATCAACATGGAGTCTGCTTTAAGAATCTCTCTCCTCGGGGCACCTAGGTGGCTTAGTTGTTTAAACTCTGCCTTTGGCTCAGGTCATGATCTCAGGGTCCCGGGATTGAGCCCAATGTTGAGCTATCTTCTCAGCAGGGAGTTTGCTTCTCCTTCTCCCTCTGTGTTTGCATGCTCGCTCTCTTTCTCTCTCTCAAATAAATTAATAAAATATTTTTTAAAAAATTCTCTTCTCCTTCTGCCCCTCCTAAAATTAAAAAAAAAAAAAATTCTTAAAAAAAAAGATGGAACTGTCAAAGAGTAGTGTTATATACCAGCTAAATTTGCATCAATCAAATTTGATTGTTAAAAAGTTAAGATATTAATTGTAATTCCCAAGGTATTCACTAAGGAAAAACTAAAAAAAATATAGAAAAAGAAATCAGAAGGGAAATTGGTAAATCAGGAAAAAAAATCAATTATAAAAGAAGGCAGTAACAGAAGAATTGAGGGGAGAAAAGGCCTGAGACATATAGAAAACAAATAGCAAAAGAGCAGAAGGTCTTCCTTATTGGTAATTACTTTAAATGTAAGTGAATTAGGGATACCTGGGTGGCTCAGTGAGTTAAGCATCTGCCTCTGGCTCAGTCATGATCCTGGGGACCTAGGATTGAGTTCCAGAGTTGGGGAGGAGGGTCCTTGCTCAGCGGGGGGCCTACTTCCCCTCTGCCTGCCACTCCCCCTGCTTGTGCACATTTGTATTCTCTCTCTCTCCCTCTCTCTGGCAAAAAAAAAAAAAAATCTTTTAAAAAAGGTTAAGTGAATTAAAATACTGGACTAAAGGGGAGGAGATTGACAGAATGGATGTAAAAACAAGATCCAACTCTATGAAATCTACAAGCATTCACTTTAGATCCAGAGATACAAACAGGTTTGAAAGCGAAAGGATGGAAAAAGATATTCCATGAAAATGGTAAACAAAAGAGAGCTGAGGTAGTCTTTAAGACACAAGTTGTTACAGGAGATAAGGAAGGACATTATATATTGATAAAAGGGTCACTCCATCAAGAAGATATAACAACTACAAATATATAAGCCCCAAGACAAATAGAGCAAAACCTGACAGAATTAAAGGGAGAAAATGACAGTTCTACAATATAGTTAGAGACTTTAATACTTTTCAATAATGAGTGGAACTAGGCAAAAATTTAATAAGGAAACAGTGGACTTGAAAAATACTATAAGCCAATTAGACCTAACAGACATATAGAATGCTCATAAACAATAACCAAATATACAGTTTTCACGAGTGCACATGGAACACTCCAAGATAAACCATATGTTAGGCCACAAGACAAGTCTGAATACATTTGAAAGGACTGAAATCATATAAAGTATCTTCTCTGACCATAGTGGAATGAAACTAAAAATTAACAGAAAGGAAAACTGGAGAATTCACAAATACATGTAAATTAATTAACATGCTCAAACAATTCGTAGGTCAAAGAAAAAATTACAGGTAAGGTTAAAAAATACTCTGAGACACATGACAATGAAAACACAACCAAAAAACCTAAAGGCTGCAGCAAAAGCAATGCTTAGAAGGAAACTTATGGCCCCAAAAGCCTATGATAAAAAAGGAATTTTTAAAAATATTTTTATTTATTTATTTGACAAAAGGGTGGGGGGAAGCAGGCTCCCTGCTGAGCAGGAAGCCTGCTGTGGGGCTCAATCCCAGGACCCTGAGATCATGACCTGAGCCACCCAGCTGCCCCAGAAAAGGAATTTTTTTTTAAAAAAGGAAACTGATCTCACTCAAATCAATAACCCAACTTTCCTCTTTAGGGAACTATAGAAATATCAAGCTAAACCCAAAGCTAGCAGAAGAAAGTTAATTATTAACAAAGATTAGAGCAGAGATAAATGCAAGGAGAAAACAAAAACAACAAAGAATTAATGAAACTAAAAGTTGGTTTTTGAAAATAGCAAAAGTGACTAAAGACTCAAATTACTAAAATCAGAAATAAAGTGGGACATTACTAGAGACGTATCAGAAACACAGTAAGAAAAAAAAGAACACTATGAACACTTGTACACTAATAAATTAGATAACCTAGATGAGAAGAACAAATTGCTAAAAAGACACAAACTGAAGGAGAAATAGAAAATGTGGACTGACCTATAACAAGTAAAAGAATGAATCAATAACCCAAAACTTCACAATAAGGAAAAGTCCAGGATCGGGTAACTTAACTCATGAGTTTTAACAAATATTTCCTTTTCAAATTTCTACAAAAAGAGTAAGAAGAAACAGTCCATAACTCATTGTGTGAGGTCAGCATTACAGTGATATCAAAGCCAGGTAAAGATATCACAGGGAAAGTATTAACCAATATCCATTATGAATACAGATTAAAAATTCCTCAACAAAATAGTCAATTCTTGTTATTTATGGTAGTTACATTCAATAAAATTACCATGAAATACGAGGTTAGATCCTGCAAGCCTCTGTGCACAAGATTTTTGTAAACCAAGCAATATATATCCTTGTTTAACATGTTTCCCTGTAAAAATACTTTATTTAATATAAAATACTGATTAACAATGAGGCAAATCACAACTTTCTTGCACTTAGGAATACAAGACAATACTTAAGGACTATGCTTAGGGGGGCATTTTAAACAGCAAAATCATAAACCAAAAAATCACATCAGTGAGAAAACCATGGCACTAAATAGACTGCATAAAGGACATTTATTTATAATATGAGAACTGAGACAAAAAGGCAGATCATCACCTTGTTCAACATCAGCTGGCAACATGTGCATCAGGCACCTAAAAATTTCTGCCACTTTGTACATGTCCACAAAAGCACAATTATCAGTTGGGCTTACAAATAAACTTTAGCAAGTAGGTAAATTCACAAATATGGAATCTGTAAAAAACAGGGATCATCTATACTAACAAAACAATACAGCAGCATATTAATAGGAATGTACATCATGACAAAGGCATATTTGTCCCAGGAATGGAAGAGTAGTTCACCTGTTCAACAATATGAAAATTTCATTTCAATTATCATATACCACATTAACATAAGGAAGAAAAAAAAACCACACATGACTATTTCAATTGATATCGAAAAGCTCTTGATAAAAATCTAACATCCTTTTATGATAAAAGTATATTAGCCAACTAGAAATATAAGGGAATTTCCTCAATATCAAAAAGGGCATTTATAAAGCAAAAAAACAAAAAGAAAAACCTGCAGTTACCATCACACTCAATAGTAAAAGACTGAAAACTAAGATCAGGAACAAGACATGGATGCCCTTTCAGCCACTTTTATTCAACAATGTACTAGAAGTGCTAGCCAGGGCAATTAGGCAAGAAAAAGAAATAAAAGAGATCCAAACAAGAAAGGAAGAAGTAAAATAATCTTAATTTGCAGATGACATGATCGTATATAGAGAAAATCCTAAAAAAGACCCACACATACACACAAAAAATGAATTTAGAAGAAATGAATTTAGCAAGGTTGCAAGATACAAAATCCACACACACAAAAAAGCCTATTTCTATATACTACCAGTGAACAATTTGAAGAGGAAATGGAGAAAATAATTCCATTTATAATAGCATTAATAATCAAATATACAGGTTAAATTTATTAATCAAGGAGGCACAAGATCAGTATACTGAACACTATAAAATATTGAAATTAAAGTAGACCTAAATAAATGAAAAGACATTCTGTGTTTATGGATTTGAGGGTTCAATATTTTTATATGGCAATACTATCCAAAGTGATCCACAGATTCCATGTAATCCTTATCAAAGTTCCAATACTCCTTTTTTGCAGAAATGGAAATGCTGATGCTAAAATTCATATGGAATTGCAAGGCACACCAAATAACCAAAACAATCCTAAAAAATGAAAACAATGGGGCACGTAGGTGGCTTAGTTGGTTAAGTGACGACTCTTGATTTCAGCTCAGGTCATGATCTTAGGGTCGGAGATCAAGCCTAGTGTCGGGCTCCATACTGGGCATGGAGCCTGCTTAAGATTCTCTCTCTCCTCCTCTCCCTTTGCCCACCACTCCCCCGCCCACCGAAAATGAAAAAAAATGAAAACAAAACTGGAGGATTCATACTTTGTTATTTCAAAACTCACTTCTAAGCCACGAAGTAATCAGAACAGTATGGTATTAGCACAAAAGGACAGACATATAAACCAACAGAATAGAGCTGAGAGTCCCGAGATAAACTCATACATCCAGGGTCAACTGATTTTCAAAAAGGGTGACAAGAGAGAAAGACCAGGCTCTTCAACAAATGGTGCTGGGAGAAATGGATATCCGTATGCAAAAGAATGAAGCTAGACTCCTACTTTGCATGACAAAAATTAACTCAAATGGATCAATTACTCAAATATAAGAGCTAAAATTTTAAAACTATCAGAAGAAAAACAGGGGAAATCCTTATGACCTGGGAGCTAGCAATGAATTCTTAGATTTGACCCTAAAAGCACAAGCAATAGTAATTACAAAAAAAAAAAAAAAAAAAGAAGAAGAAGAAGAGGAAAAGATTACAGTCTACAGTCTATATCCGGAACATATAAAGAACTCTTAGAACGCAGAAGCAAAAAGAACCCATTTCAACAATGGGCAAAGGACATGAACAAACATTTCCCCAACAAAGATATACAAATGCCCCCCAATACATGAAAAGATGTTCACCGTCTTTGTTGAAATGCAAATCAAAACACAATGAAATACCATTTTATACCTATCAGGGTATCTATAAGAAAAACCAAACAAAAAAATAAAAATAAAAATAAAAAGTATTGATGGGGATATGAAAAAAACTGGAACCCTTCCTACACTGTTGATCAAAATGTAAAATGGTACAACTGCTGTGGAAAACAATTTAATGGTCCCTTCAATGTTAAAAACTTAATTACTGTAGGATCCATTAATTCTACTCCTAAGTATATGCTCAAAAGAACTAAAAACACATATTCAAATACTTGTAAACAAATGTTCATAGCTTCACTATACACAATAACAAAAAGGTACAAACAACCCAAATGTCCATCTACAGAGTAATGGATAAGCAAAATGTGGTATATATCCATATAATGGAATATTATTCACCCATAAAAGGATGAAGTACTGACACATGGTACAACACAGATGAACCTCAAAAACAGGATGCCAACTGAAAGAATACTGACACAAGAGATCACATATTGTATACTTCCATTTACATGAAATGGCCAGAATAGGTAAATTCATATAGACAGAGAGCAAATTAGCAATTGCCAGGGGAGGGAAGGTATAATGGGGACTATTTAATGGGAACGGGGTTTTCTTGGGTGATGAAAACGGTTTGGAATTAGATGTGATGGTTGCACAACTAACTACCACTGAAAAGTATACTTCAAAATGATTAATTTTGTAATATGAATTTTACCTCATAAAAATTTTCTTTCTTAAAAGATTCCCACATCAAATCCTATTTCCTCTCTGCCAACACTTTCCATTCCCACTATTCCCATGCTATTTCAGGCCCATTTTGTTGTGTTTGAGTCTTCAATAACCATCTAAACTAATTTCCTTATTAATCCAATCTGTCCTACCCCAACCCATCATCGATAAATATAGTTGCAATCACATGACATTATTGCTCAAAAGTCAACAGTGGCTCTTCACTGACTATCAAATTAAGAGAAATACTCTTCCTAGAATCTACAGCCCTCTCCGGAATGTCCACACTCTTCCTTTCTAGGATTACAGTAGAGAGTACTGAAAAGAGCAAAGACTTTGTAAATTTTTTTAGAAAGATTTTATTTATTTATTTCACACACACACACAAAGAAAGCATACAAGCAGGGGGAGCAGCAGGCAGAGGGAGAAGCAGGCTACCTGCTGAGCAGGGAGCCGCCCAATGCAGGACTTTATCCCAGAACCCCAGGATCACAACCCAAGCTAAAGGCAGACACTTAACTGACTGAACCACCCAGGTGTCCCAAAATACAGCACAGATTCTGAATGAGCCTTTGGGTTCAAATCCAAGCTATACAACTTACTGTGGAAACCTGAACAAATTATTCACTTTTCTGAGCCTAGAAATGGAGAAACCACCACTTACTATCACAGTGTTGTAAGAAATGAATAATTTTTTTAAAAAGTGAATAAAATAATGTAAATAATAGCACAGTACATACAGTAATTGTTAAATAAAAGATCCTTTCCATAATGCCCTGCAGTGAAACTATCCTAAATCTTACTAAAAATGGGCCACTTATAAACCCAGAATAAGTAGTATTTTAACCTTCAGGATTTTGTTTGCCGTATTTGCTAGTTTCTTCCTAAAGCCTTATTAAACCTATTAAACCTTCTGCCTATTGCAGGGGGGGCGGGGGGTACATGGGTGGCCCAGTTGGTTAAGCATCCACCTTAGGCTTAGGTCATGATCCCGGGGTCCTGGGATTGAGCCCTGCATGGCATCAGGCTCCCTGCTCAACAGGAAGCCTGGTTCTCCCTCCCCTCTGCTACTCCCCCTGGGTGTGTTCTGTCGAATGAATGAATGAATGAATGAATGAACGAACAAAATCTTAAAAAAAAAAACAAAACACAAACCTCTGCCTATCAAAAACCTACCCAATTCAAGAAGTGCTATTTCAAGTAACAATTTTATTTTATTTACTTCCCATTTTGTGTTTCCCAACATCTTTCATTTCCCACCATCCTCCTCCAGCAATGTAAGCTCTCCTTCTTAAAGCACCCTAGCACCTTGTACTTCTTAGATACTTGTATCACAGCATTTCTTGTGTTTGTCTTTTAACCTCACCCACTACCATAACCATCAGCTTCCAGAAAGGAAGAGCATTCCATGTCTCACTGATCTTTTGAGTTTTCTATACTATTTAGAACTGTGCATATACCAGATGCTCAATAAATGTTAGGTTGATTAAAACTGAAGAGTTGACATAACCAAATAAAAATTTAAGCCTGAAGTTAACAGCTAGTTTCAAAAATGATTTTTTTTTTAAATTCTGAAAAAGATGCCTAAGACTAATTATACATTGTCAAAAAAAAGAATGAAGACTTTTTGGACAGACCTATCCATTAAACTTCCAAGTGGGAAAACACCAGAAACGGCCTATTTAAATTGCAAAGGTCAGAAATATTTTAGGGAAAAGAACATAAACTTAGAATATTTGTTTCCTATGCAACACAAAGTCCTCTGTGATCTTGTGAGCATTTCTTTAACTTTTCACTAATGCTAAGGTATATAAGCTCCCCAGTATCCAAAAACCCAGGCCCTTGCAAGACTCTGAGCCTTTGCCAATTACTTTTTTTTTTTAACCTCAAACACATGCCACCCTCATTCCTCAAGATTCAAACAAGGTATTCTCTTCTCACTAGAGCTTTCCCTCTCTCCCCAAAACAGAACAAATGTATTTCTCTTTTGTGCCACTATTATTCTTTGTAAATATTTTTAATGTAAAGTTTGACGATCTGTATACCAATATTTACTTCTTTGAGAACAAACACCAAGTTTTTAATCACTTCTCTACCCCCACTGCCTGGCCCATATAAAGTGTTCTATTAATGTTTATCATGTGAATGACAAATACATGCATAATCGATAGCCTGCTTTTTTCTCCCCTGCTTACAATTCTTTGAGAAGAATCTGTTAATTGCCCTTTGTCTCTATTGCTAAAAAAACGGTATTTCCAATTTCCTGTTACTAATGAGGGAATATATGGAAAAGTACTTTACAAAATTATACAAATGTAAAGTATCAGTATCTCTTTCAAGGAGATCATCTACAACAAGGAGGGTCCCCCCAGACCAAGGTATTGACTTTTCTAAATTCTCAATGTCACAGTTAGTTCTCCACAATCATCCTAATCTTAGTCCTTTTGCATCAAATCTTTCTAATCCATTGCTTATCTGATTCTAATTCTTTCTCTACTCTTTAGTCATAATGGGTACAGAAGGCAAACTAACAACAACAAAAAAAAACTTCTAAGTTTTAGTCCTGGTACTTATTAGTTAATCTGATCTTGGTAGAGTTATTTAATCTTCATTAAACTCCAGTTTCCAGGTTTGTGAAATGGTGGTGTATAAGAAGAACCTACCTTTTAACATTTGTTTAAAGAAATTTATATGTAAAGCACCTCGCACAGTACATAGCACATAGCAGGCACTCCATTAATCAATGGTAGTTATTACTCCTAGTGCTTCTGGCATTTAATTTTTCAAAAACACTTAAATCTTTATTATTGCATTCTATAGCTAGACTTGGCCAGGGTTGGGAGGGAATGCTCAGGTCTGAGCACTGAGGATGTGCTTGCTCAAAGTGAGGCTGTCATTTTTATCATTAGCTTTGTTCAATGAACAAAGTATAGCTTCCAATCTGCCCCTCACTCCTACCCACTGGTCTGTCTTCTCTTCTCCTACAGCACTCTCTCTTGACCAAAACACTGTATTATTAACTCCTCCAAGTTTTGAAGAATCTGGTTAAGCACTGTGAATATTCCAGTCACATGACAGTTGTCTTTTCCTTAAGGCAAATCTTTGTACACGTAACTACTTTTATATAACCTGGTTTCTAAATCTTTGATATACAAGATACAGTATTTGGAAGTATCCAAGTTTCTCAATACCGCTGTTAAAGTATATCTATCCAAAGTGGATAAACTAAATGTTTCATTTGGCCAGCACACACATAAAGTAGCTATTTGTATACTTTCACTTTAACCACATAGATTTGAATCAATGCAAGCATGAACTGCACTGAAATTCTTTAGCACCCACAATAACATAGCAGTCTTGTTTTAATTTTTTAGAGGTGGGGGAAGGGCAGAGAGAGAGGGAAAGAGAATCTTGGAGCCCAATGTGGGGTTCAATCCCATGACCCCGATATCATGACCTCATAGCAGCTTTTACTCATAAAAAGTCCTGCCAGGCCAGGTTTTCAGCAATCTCTTCAATTCCCTTTAAAAACTTAATGAACCTAGATGTCCATCAACAGATGAATGGATAAAGAAGATGTGGTATATATATACGATGGAATACTATGCAGCCATCAAAAGAAATGAAATCTTACCATTTGCGACGACATGGATGGAACTAGAGCGTATTATGCTTAGCGAAATAAGTCAACTGGAGAAAGACAACTACCACATGATCTCTCTGATATGAGGAAGTGGAGATGCAACGGGGGTGGGAGTTAAGGTGGTAGGAAAAGTAAAAATGAAAGAAGATGGGATCGGGAGGGAGAAAAACCAAAAGAGACTCTTAATGTCATAAAACAAACTGAGGGGGGTGGGGGGAAGAGGGGTTGGGTGAGGGTGGTGGGGTTACATCATATGTTTAAATAAAGCTTAAATAAAGTAAAAAAAAAAAAACTTAATGTAGAATTTTATATTATAATGCCTGCCCCTATCCACTTTATTTCTATTTTAGTTTTTACCTTTCAAAAGGTAAAAGTTTACATATATTTGTAAGTTTATGCTTTCAAATATATGTATCTGAACTCAATTATATTAGTTATTCTTTCATCCTTTGTCTTCTTTTCTTTAAGCATGTCATCTTGTCATCTTCCCTCCATCTAAATCACTGACTAAATAAATGTTCAAGAGAATGAGGCCAAAGAAAGTATTACTTATTCTAATTCTTTAAGGAACTGTAGTTCTGGTTTTTAGTTCCTACTTCCTCAAAATCAGTTTCTCCCTCGTGGACTTTCCTGATTTCTATCACATGTAGACTGATCAGTTATTTTACCAGGACTATAAGACTTAGAGTTAGAAGGGACTTTCCAGGATCATCTAGTCTTTCCCAACTCTCCTTCACAAATAACAAGAAATCAGGAAAGTTTAGTTACATAGTCTTTGCCACATGGCTAAATAAGTGGTATATCTGGGAATAAAATTAGGGAATTCTAAATACAAATATATGGTGTTCTTTCCAGCATAAGTTTTTATTTAAATTTTTGTATTTTTATCTGTTCATCTACATGAAAGATAAATTATTTTTTATTATTGTTTTTTCTAAAATATTGTACCCTCTTTGTTTATTCTAGCCACTACACATGGAACACATATACTCTATCTTCTACTGCAAAGCAAAATAAATACAAATTTTGGCTTGCTGCAGTTAATGAAAAAAAGGAGTATCTTGGTTGCAAATCTCAAACCCTCACCCTCATGTCTACAAACGTATTTAAGATTATTGAATTTCTGAGACAACAGAGAGAATGATAATTTTATCATTGTATTGATGATATATAATGAATCACCGTACCAATGATATATTCTCTTTACACCATCTCTGGTTGATTTATGGTCACTTATGACCACCAACTGACCAACACTAATGATTAAACCAAGATATGAAATCCACTGTTTTAATATTAAAATAACCTCCTCCCCACCATGTAAATTCTATGAAAGTTAGTCTTAGTTTTTCATTCTATGATTGTTGTCTAGCTTGCAGTAGGCTCTCAAGGAAAATATGTTGATAAATGAATAAATTAATAACTTTCCAAAAGAAAACCAAACCAAAAAGTGGATCTAAAAATGTATTAACTTTCCAAAAAGTAAACAAAAGACAGATATTCCAGAAGAATTCACTTGGTCACCAAAATTAACTAAAGAAACAAATGAGTCTTAATATTACAATTATGACATTCTTTCTCAACAAAGTACTTGCTCCTTTTCCATTCTGCCTGAAAATGAAATCTCAACAGGTTACTCTGTTTCCTTAGATTCCTTACGCATGAGACTTCTACAACAACCTCTCTATTCATTTTTCTAGAAACACCAAGCAAATATTCAAAGAGATCAAATCAAGTTCACTCTCATAAGATCATAAAAAGGCCATTAGCAAATAAACACATTAAGCTCTGGTTAAGTTAGTATCACTGTTACGTTATGACCTGAACTCAAAACAATCCCAGTAATTCACTAGTTTCAGTGTTTTCATTTTCTCTGTATGCAGCTGCTCTCAAGATTCATTTCAAAATATCAAATCTCGCAATTACCCAAAGAGCAATTTTTAGCAATCCTACATTGATTAAATCAAAACATTCTCTTTATTGCTTTATTAAATGTTATCTTCTATATCGTTCCTCTAAAATCTAAGTAAAAAGTACTAAAACAATATGTTGATTCAAATACTGAGGATGAAAGAACTTGCTCACCTAATCCTTTCTTTTCCTCATATTTTTAATGTTTATAATTTAATTCACTTCAAATGTCTATTCTAAATTCAAAGTTACCAAAGTAAAACTAACTGCAAACTCATTTATATCCTTTTTCTTTACTTTCAAACACTGATAAAACATTTTCAAAACTAGTATTATTTGAGGTATCAAAACTAATACTATTATTAGCTTATTATTTAGCTTATGTTTCATAAACAACATAAAGCACCAGCCTATTATAGAAACACATCAGGTTCCATATAGTTTTTCTTTAAATTCACAAAAGTAAAAAATCTAATTCAAAAACTATAAGAAAACTATGGATTTAATAAATAGATGAACTTACTGAAAAAATCTTTGAAGACGTTTAACCAATCCATTTTGAATAAAAATCCCGTGTTCTCTTTTGTCAGTTTGTTAACACAGCTCAGGATAATTCTCTGTGAGCTTCCTGGTCTGTTCTGCAACACTGAAACTCCCCACACCCAATCCATGTGACTTGGCCTACACCCAGGCAATAGAAAGTTTTTCTGAGGCTTCTCTCTAAAACTTCTCCCCACTGAACTATAATAGAACCTGTAAAACAAGTATATCATCATGGCCACAAAGTTACCTTATTATTCAGACTTATTTTGGAAGAAGCTTTAAAGCATGTTTTTTCAATAGTTGAAAATATATTCCTGCACTCATCTCTCCTTTGTTTTCTCCTTTTCTTTCTTATCTTTCAAACAATGTCTCCACCAGCACAATCATTGTGTAACAAATCCATTAACCACATGGGACATTTAAGTTACCAAAAAGGGGTTCAGAAATTCTGAGAAAGAGAAAGCTATCTGATACAAAAGCTGGAATCACATCATTATATAGGAGAACTAAAGATCATTAACTTAAAACAGAATGTTTTCAAGTGTCCTGCAATATCTATAATATAGTAATAAAGTTAACAGAGATACTCTAGGTAGCAATATTTATAATATAGTAATAAAGTTAACAGAGATATTCTAGGACTTAAATAGATAAAAGCCTTTCCAAAATTGTCTCAATAATGTCAGAAAATAGTAGAGAAGGTTTCCCAGGTGTATTGACAAATACTAAAAATTCTATCTAGTTGGGCTTTTTAAGTTTATATGCAGTACTATCTAAAACTGGCATATATTTCCATTTTGCTCTATGTTATTAGGTTTTTTCAAAATATTCTGTTTAAACATTTAAACATATCCAGTCCCAGGATACCAGTATCCTTTTAAAAAGGAATAAAAAAAGTCTAGGTATAGCCCTAGTCCCTGTTGTGCCTTCATAATGATGAGGCATACTTTCTCGATACAAAGTTACCTTAATTTTCTCCAATACCTCTGATCTACATGCTTTAAATAAGTGTCCAATATTTGCAAAATCACAAGTATTCCTGGTTCTAACTATGGTCTCTTCAGCTAATGAAGGATAACCTCTTTCTGATTTGTCCTTCACTTAAAAAATAATAATAATGGTCTTATTTGCAAAACTTAAAAATCTTAATAAAAGGTAATCTCAGATACAGCAGTTAAAACTCATAGTGAAAACTCAGATTGATAACTTCATTTATTAAACTAACTTTAAAATACTAGAAATGTTATTCACTCACAAACCAATATTCCAGTATTTTATATTTACTTTGAGTTGTACTATATTTTAGTTTTGGCTATTTTACAGTGTTAAAAATAAAAGATCTGTCTTCTATTGCTGTTAACTGAAAGAACACTCTAGACTAATAAGGTTGAATAAAAAATAAAGCTAATATAAAGCAGTTAGTAATATTTCGTTATTTGTCAATCATGCCACATTACTCCCAAACTGTTTTTGCAAAGAGAAATTTTACTTTCTTGTCCACATATATACAAAGAACCATTAAGTAACAGCCTGTTTGCCTGTATACCAAAAATGAAATTCTGTCCCTCCCATTCCTTCCTGTCAGCCAAGGAGAGTTTAATTAAAAGAAAAAAGAGGCCAGTCCTCATCTGTGCATATTTCCTTCCTATCAGCTCAGCCAAGCCCACTGTGAGGTGGGTTCCATTATCTCTGGCCCTGATGGAGAGCTAGTAAAAACAAACTTTACAACAGTCAGAGAAAGAAAAGGGGGAAAAAAGAAAAAAATAAGAAATCAGCTTTGTAGATGCTAATCTACAGTAATAATCCACAATTTAAAACTCTTTTATCAAATGCAAAATGAAATGACAGTTTGTTTTTAAAAGCAAAATTCAAAATGTAAGCTATTAAACGTTAAAATACAGCAATGTTTCATATCTCAAAAATTGCCTATTGCGAAGGAGGTAATTCCCAATCTCCCTCATTTACCTCTCTCACAATTAGATGCAGAATTTACCTAACTTCAACAGGCAGTCACAGTTCAATGGGTCCTGGCTAGAGGATCAGATTCAATCCTGCTCACTGGCACCACCCTGGTCCAGCCCTTGAACACCAGCTAGATATACAGAAATTGCCCACTAACACTTACGGCCTTTAATGCTCTTTTGACTTGGCTGAGTATCTGCTATGAGCAAACTTACCCTGGCCTAGCTGAAATTCTAGTCTTGGCCTTTCTATTCTGCCCAATGCTTCCAAAATTCTACACAAAGAACCAAGCTCTAGCATCCACTTAAAAGAAAGCATTACTGGTGTTTTAATACAAAAATAACTTACCTAAAGTATCCTTCAGATTTTTTACAATAGATGCTTTCCGAGCACTGTTTTTCCTCTCCACATAGTTAGAAGGCACAAAACCCGTTTTATTCATGGAGTTTCGAACTCGCCACCAGGACTTAGAGTCATCCAGAAGCCATAATCTCTCATTCTTCTTGATGTCCAGCTCTTGTTCTTGTTGGGCCACATAATCAAATTTGGCTACTACCACCACTTCTTCTGCCATCTTTCAGCAGCTTCGGCACTGTAACCACATACAAAACATTTTTATAAGGTCCAGTAGTAGTCTACATGCTTTTCAAAAAAAGACACATGCAAAAACCTAAGAGAACTGAAAGACTGAAAGGAAAAATATGAAAAACAAACAAAAACAGGCAATACCAATACTAATAAAATACTAATCAAGACAAAAAATGGTGTGGCTATATTAATACACAAAAAGGACAAACCATCAAGGCAAACCATTCCCAGTAATAAAGAAGTTCACTACACAATTGAAAGTTTTATTAAATATACATAACAGCCAAACTTGTATGTACTTATTAACATAGTTCCAAAACAGACTGATAGAACCACACAAAAAGTGACAAATCCATTGTCAGAGAGGACAATTTTTAACATATTTACTTAATAATAAATCAAGGATACAAAAAAATTAATAAGGCCAGATAAAAACTGACACCAAAACCATTAAGTCTGGTCTAATAAACATATATAAGTATTACTTCCAAGCAGAATAATAGAAATGGAACATATATAAAAATTACCAATGTGAGATGATAGAGAAAGTCTTAATAACTTTCATGTGCTTGGTATCCTACAACCTATATGCTCTGACAATCATCACAAAGAGAGCTTCTTTTTTTTTTTTTAAGATTTTATTTATTTGACAGACAGAGATCACAGGTAGACAGAGAACCAGGCAGAGAGAGGGGGAGAAGCAGGCTCCCCGCTGTGCAGAGAGCCCGATGCAGGGCTCGATCCCAGGACCCTGAGATCATGACCCGAGCCGAAGGCAGAGGCTTAACCCGCTGAGCCACCCAGGCGCCCCACAAAGAGAGCTTCTTAAAAACCTCCTGTTTGGGAACTTCTAAAACTTCATGTATCAAAGAAGAAATTATAATAGCATTGTGAAAATACTTACAGGAGTAAAATAATAAAAAGACTTCATATAACCAAACTTGTTGGATGCAGCAAAAGGAGTATATAGAGATTCTAACTGGAAATAGTTACATCAAAAAAACAAGAAAAACTTAAAATAAATTAGTGAACTGAGTATCTGTCTTAAGCAGTTAGAAAAGTAGAATAATATAAAGTAGAAAAAAATGAAATAATACAAATAAAAGTAGAATGTCACAAAACAGAAAACAATGACACAGAAAAAAGCTCAACAGAACAAAAAGTAGTTCTTTGTCATGACTAACAAAATGGACATAGTTCTAGCAAGACTTATAAATTAAATTTCAGGAAAAAACACACCCAAATACCAGGAATAAAAAGGGAGTCATAATTAGAGATGCAACAAACATTCAAATCACCTGGCAATATTAAAAATAACTTAACCAATAAATCTGAAACTAAAATGTACAAATTCATAGAAAAATAAAAATTAAAAAAGTAGTAACATTCATTCAGTCATTAAGAAATCTTCCCATAATGAACAGCAAGACCACATGGTTTACACGCAAGTTTTATTAAAATTCAAAGAACAAGTAATTCCAATTTATACAAACTCTTTCAGAACAAAGAAAGGAAAATTACAAGCCTAATTCACTGTTGAATTTATTAGATGAGCTCCATGCTTTCAGAGAGATTATTTTACATAAACAGCTACCCTTGGCTTAGCACGCAAATAAATTCAGCTTTTAGTTTTGGATACTGAAATTCCCTTTTTTTTTTTAAGATTTTATTTATTTATTTGTCAGAGAGAGAGAGAGAGCATGTACCCAGAAGCAGAGGGAGAAGCAGGCTCCCTGCTGAGCAGAGAGCTGATGTGAGACTGGATCCCACGATTCTAGGATCATCACCTGAGCTGAAAGCAGATGCTTAACTAACTGAGCCACCCAGGAGTCCCAGCACTCTCTTTACTCAACAATGAAGTAAGCTGTTCAATATTCTCAAAGAAATGATTTTAATCTAGAATTCAACATCCACTAGCATTAACGTGTAGTTACATTGTGGTTAGAAGGTAGATGCTTTTTGGGGGGCACTGCAAGGCCTCAAAACCTACCACACATTCTCCTGAAAGAATGACTCATGTGTGTAGAGCAGTGAAATAACTAATAATGCTAAAATAAGTAGATGATGTGGTATTCAAAAAATAATGAACAGAGAAACCAGAAAAATCAATTTGTATTCTTGCAATTTTTGTTTGAAATTACTTGTAAATAAAAAGTTATAACCAAGGATAAATAATTACTAGCTCATGATGCAAAAATTTACAACAATGAGTGATGACTTTCTGAGGCAAGAGAAAGCAGAGAAGGTTTTTTTCTCAGGCATACTTGAACACCGACTCTGATTCCTTCCCTGTGGGAACCTGCACACCCAAACCCTTGTAATTAATCTACAAATTTAATTAAATTTAATCCTAGGCCCCAATGGAATTTCTTTTGAAACTTGACAAACTGACTTTAAAATTCATCTAGAAGAATAATCACATAAAACCAGCAAATTACATTCTATAGAAAATTAGAGTTGATTTGACACTGTATGTTGTATACCCAGAATTTTCTACTTTCCTATCAATATCCCAATTATCCTTCCAGTTGTCAACTTACTATTACTATATTAGCCATGCAACTCATGGGGACTGACCCTACTTTCTAAGCTGTATTTGGGTTAGTCAAAGCTCTCTCCTTCAATCAAAAGGATAATAAGGGAATGCTACAAACAGCTCTACACACACAAATTCAACAACTCAGAGGAACTGGATCAATTAAAAAAAAAAACAAAAACAAAAAACAAAACACAAAGTACCAAAACACACTCAATATGAAACATAATATGAATAGCCCTGTAACTATTCGGGATATTAAATTTGTAACTTGAACACTCCACCCCCAAAAAGAAATCTCCAGGTCTAAATGGCTTCTCAAGAATCTACCAATTATTCATTTTTTTTCTGTATTTTTCCTACCAATTATTTAAAGAATTTACATCAATTCTACATAATCCCTTCTAGAAAACAGTAGAAGGGAAATGGGGAAATACTGCCCAATTTATCTTTGAAATTGATATTAACTGATGTCAAAATAAACAGTATAAAAAGAGGAAACTACCAACCAATATCTCTCATTAATATAGATGCAAAAATCCTTAACAAAATATTAGCAAACAGAATTCAACAGTATATAAAAAGAATTAATACTCCATGACCAAGTAGGGTTTTTCCAGGGATGCAAAGCTGGTTCAATATATAAAATTAATTAGTATAATCCACCACATTAACAAGCTAAGAAAAAATCTATGCGCATATTACTCAATGCAGAAAAAGTATCTGGCAAAATTCAACCCCCATGATAAAAGTTCTCAGAAAAACAGAAATAGAAGGGAACTTCCTCAACCTGATAAATAGGATCTACAAAAACCTACAGCTAACAACTACTTAATGGTAAAAGACAGATGCCTTCCTCCTACAATCAAGAACAAGGCAGATATCTGCTCTCACTATTCTTACTCAACGAAGTGCTGCAAGTTTTAGCCAGCTCAGCAATGCAAAAAAAGGATATAAATGGAATATAGATCAGAAAAAAAAAGAAATAAAACTCACCTTATTTACAGATGACATGACTGATTACAGACAAGATCCTAAAAGCCACCAAAAACTGCCCCCCAAACAAAAAGCCACCCAATCCCTCCTAGTACTAACTAGTGAATTCAGCAAGGTTGCAAGACACAAGATCAACAAGCAAAAATCAACTGTCTTTCTATATACTATCAACGAACACATGGACACCAAAATTAAAAAAGCAATACCATTTATAATTACTAAAATAAAAAAGGAAAAAAAATGAAAAGAGGTGCAAACCTAACAAAACATGAAGGAGACTTGTATGTTGAAAATTACAAAATGCAGATAAAAGAAAGTAAACATCTAAATAAAAGTGTTTTTGAAATAGAAGACTCAAACATAGTAAGGAGTTATTTTTTCCCCAAATTGATATATAGGTTTACATAATTCTTATCAAAGTCCCAGAAGAAGTTTTTTTTATATCCAGACAATATTATTCTATAATTTAGATGGAAAGGCAAAATAACTAGAGTAACTAAAATGTTTTAAAGTAAAAAAAAAAATGGGGGAAGCTTCCTATATAGCTAGAGTAGTCAAGATTGCATGGTATCAGCAAAGAAACAGACATGTATATCAACGGAAAAGAAAGAGAACCCAAGGGACACCTGGTGGCTCAGTCAGTCAGGTGTCTGCCTTTGGCTCAGGTCATGATACCTGGATCCTGGGATCAAAGTCCCACATCAGGCTCCTTGTTCAGCAGGGCACTTGCTTCTCCCTCTGCCTGCCCCTCTGCCTGTTTCTGCACCCTCTCTCTCTCTCTCTCTCTCTCTGATCAAGGTACAAAAAGTATTCAGTGGGGTGGGGAGAAGCTTTCTCAACAAATGATGCTAAAGCAAAAGGACATCAATATCCCCCGCCCCTGAAAAAAAAGTGTAAGACCTAATCTCACACCTTAGACAAACATAAACTCAACATGAATGACGACCTTAAATGTAAAACTATGAAACTTTAAGAGCTGATGAGAATATGTTAAATGACACAGATGCTCTGAAAATAGTTTGACAGCTTCTTGTAAAATTAAACATGCAACTACCATACCAACCAACTGTACTCCTGGCATTATCTCCGAGAAATGAAGACTTATATTCATATAAAAACTTTTATGTAGATGTTTATAGCAATTTTATTTGTAATAACCAAAAATGGTAAACCACTTAGATATCCTTCAACAAGAGAAGGGCTAAACACGGGGTGGTACATTCCATACCTAGGAAAAGGGAAGAAATAATAGATACATGCAATAACCTGAATGCATCTCCAAGGAATTACTCTGAGTAACCAAAAAAGAACCCAAAATAAAAAATAAAAAAAAAACAAACAAAAAAAAAACACACACCAACCCCAAAGTTTATACACTATGTAACTCCATTTATGACATTTTTGAAATGTCATAAATGTTATAAATGGTTATAAAAGGGCAACTCAGGGATTCTTACGGTGATGAAGATGTTCTCTCAACTGTATAAATATTAATATCCTGGTTATTATATGGTACTATACTTTTGCCAGATGTCATCACTGGGAGAAACTAAGTAAAGGAAACACTGGATGTTTCAGTAAGTTGTTTCTTTTCAGTAAGTAAATTTCTTTTGATTGCATGTGGATCTATAATTATCACAAAATTAAAAGTTTAAAATAAAATACACTGATTAAAAAAGAAAAACAAAAAATAAAATATAGAAATAATATGTTCACATTCCTGATGTAAGGAAGTCTTTTTTCTTTAAAAAATTTTTTAAAATATTTTATTTATTACTTGAGAGATAGAGTGATAGAGCAAGCATGAGAGGGGAGAGGGTCAGGGGGAGAAGCAGACTCCCCGCTTAGCAGGTCCCCCCTACATGTGGGACCTGAGCCCAGGACTCCAGGACCACGACCTGAGCCAAAGGCAGTCACTTAACCAACTGAGCCACCCAGGCATCCCAAGGAAGTCTTTTAATACCACAATTTCCATGTTAGAAACATAAAAATGAAAAACGTTTAACTTTTATACAGCAAAGGACATTAGGACCTACTGCTGCTATTAACACATTATCATAAACTTAGTGACTTAAAACAACACAAATTATCTTACAGCTCCAGAGGTTAGAGGCATGAAAGAGGGTTAGAGGGTCTTATGGGCTAAAATCCAAGTGTCAGAAATGTTGTGTTCCTTCTGGTACCTGTAGGGGAAAATCTAATCCTTGCCATTTCCAGTGTCTAGAAGCTGCCTGCATTCTTTGGCTCGGAATTACATCACCCTGACCTTTAGTGTGATCCTCACATCTATTCTGATCACTTTAAACCTTCTGCCTCCCCCTCATAAGGACTTTTGAAATTTACAGTGGGCCCCCAACAATAATACAAAATAATCTCCCCATTTCAAAATCCTTAAAGTAGGCAGTCTCTTAAACTATGTAAGGTAACATATTCACAGGTTCTGGACGATAAGGAGTATACATCTTTGGGGCAGACTTTATTGTACCTACCACCAACATCAAAAAAAAATGAAAGTAAGTTAAAAAATTGGCAAAGAACAAAGAACAAGGATAGTCAAAAAGTATTATAAAAGATCCTGAATGTCCTTATAATTAAAGAAATGAAAACTAAAATTGAAGTATTATTCTTTATCAGAGTAACAGAAAAAAACTCAAGGCTTATTTTGCAATAATAAGCCTTGGGACACATGGGTGGCTCAGTTGGTTAAACCGCTGCCTTCAGCTCAGGTCATGATCCCAGAGTCCTAGGGTAAAGTTCTGTATCAGGCTCCTTGCTCAGCGGGGAACCTGCAACTCTCTCTGCCTCTGCCAGCCAGTGCTCTCTCTCTCTCTCTCTCTGACAAATAAATAAATAACTTTTAAATTTTAATTTTTTTATTTAAGTTTTTATTTAAACATATAATATAACCCCACCGCCCTCTCCCAAACCCTCTCCCCCCACACACCCCTCAGTTTGTTTTATAGCATTAAGAGTCTCTTTTGGTTTGTCTCCCTCCCGATCCCATCTTCTTTCATTTTTTCTTTTCCTACCACCTTAACCTCCACCCCCGTTGCATCTCCACTTCCTCATATCAGGGAGATCATGTGACAGTTGTCTTTCTCCAGTTGACTTATTTCCCTAAGCATAATACGCTCTAGTTCCATCCATGTCATCGCAAATGGTAAGATTTCATTTCTTTTGATGGCTGCATAGTATTCCATTGTATATATATATACCACCTCTTCTTTATCCATTCATTCTGTTGATGGACATCTAGGTTCTTTCCATAACTTGGCTATTGTGGACATTGCTGCTATAAACATTCGGGTACACGTGCCCCTTTGGATCACTGCATTTGTATGTTTAGGGTAAATACCCAGTAGTGCAATTGCTGGGTCATAAGGTAGCTCTATTTTCAATTTTTTGAGGAACCTCCATGCTGTTTTCCAGAGTGGTTGCACCAGCTTGCATTCCCACCAACAGCGTAGGAGGCTTCCCCTTTCTCCACATCCTCGCCAGCATCTGTCATTTCCTGACTTGTTCATTTTAGCCATTCTGACTGGTGTGAGGTGGTATCTCATTGTGGTTTTGATTTGTATTTCCCTGATGCCCAGTGATGTGGAGCACTTTTTCATGTGTCTGTTGGCCATCTGGATGTCTTCTTTGCAGAAATGTCTGTTCATGTCCTCTGCCCATTTCTTGATTGGATTGTTTGTTCTTTGGGTGTTGAGTTTGCTAAGCTCTTTATAGATTTTGGACACTAGCCCTTTATCTGATATGTTGTTTGCAAATATCTTCTCCCATTCTGTCAGTTGTCTTTTGGTTTTGTTGACTGTTTCCTTTGCTGTGCAAAAGCTTTTGATCTTGATGAAGTCCCAATAGTTCATTTTTTCCCTTGCTTCCCTTGCCTTTGGCGTTGTTCCTAGGAAGAAGTTGCTGCGGCTGAGGTCGAAGAGGTTGCTGCCTGTGTTCTCCTCAAGGATTTTGATGGATTCCTTTCTCACGTTGAGGTCCTTCATCCATTTTCAGTCTATTTTCGTGTGTGGTGTAAGGAAATGGTCCAGTTTCATTTTTCTGCATGCGGCTGTCCAATTTTCCCAACACCATTTGTTGAAGAGGCTGTCTTTTTTCCATTGGATATTCTTTCCTGCTTTGTCGAAGATTAGTTGACCATAGAGTTGAGGGTCTATTTCTGGGCTCTCTATTCTGTTCCATTGATCTATGTGTCTCTTTTTCTGCCAGTACCATACTGTCTTGATGATGACAGCTTTGTAGTAGAGCTTAAAGTCTGCAATTCTGATGCCATCAACTTTGGCTTTCTTTTTCAATATTCCTTTGGCTATTTGAGGTCTTTTCTGGTTCCATATAAATTTTAGGATTATTTGTTCCATTTCTTTGAAAAAATTGGATGGGATTTTGATAGGCATTGCATTAAATGTGTAGATAGCTTTAGGTAGCATAGACATTTTCACAATGTTTATTCTTCCAATCCATGAGCAGGGCACATTTTTCCATTTCTTTGTGTCTTCCTCAATGTCTTTCATGAGTACTTTATAGTTTTCTGAGTATAGATTCTTTGCCTCTTTGGTTAGGTTTATTCCTAGGTATCTTATGGTTTTGGGTGTAATTGTAAATGGGATTGACTCCTTAATTTCTCTTTCTTCTGTCTTGTTGTTGGTGTAAAGAAATGCAACTGATTTCTGTGCATTGATTTTATATCCTGACACTTTACTGAATTCCTGTACAAGCTCTAGCAGTTTTGGAGTGGAGCCTTTTGGGTTTTCCACATATAGTATCATATCATCTGCAAAGAGCGATAGTTTAACTTCTTCTTTGCCGATTTGGATGCCTTTAATTTCTTTTTGTTGTCTGATTGCTGAGGCTAGGACTTCTAGTACTATGTTGAATAGCAGTGGTGATAGTGGACATCCCTGCCGTGTTCCTGACCTTAATGGAAAAGCTCTCACTTTTTCTCCATTGAGAATGATACTTGCCGTGGGTTTTTCATAGATGGCTTTGATAATATTGAGGTATGTGCCTTCTATCCCTACACTTTGAAGAGTTTTGATTAGGAAGGGATGTTGCACTTTGTCAAATGCTTTTTCAGCATCTATTGAGAGTATCATATGGTTCTTGTTCTTTCTCTTGTTAATGTATTGTATCACATAGATTGATTTGCGGATGTTGAACCAACCCTGCTGCCCTGGAAGAAATCCCACTTGGTCGTGGCGAATAATCCTTTTAATGTACTGTTGGATCCTATTGGCTAGTATTTTGGTGAGAATTTTCGCATCTGTGTTCCTCAAGGATGTTGGTCTGTAATTCTCTTTTTTGATGGGATCCTTGTCTGGTTTGGGGATCAAGGTGATGCTGGCCTCATAAAATGAGTTTGGAAGTTTTCCTTCCATTTCTATTTTTTGGAACAGTTTCAGGAGAATAGGAATTAATTCTTCTTTAAATGTTTGGTAGAATTCCCCTGGGAAGCCATCTGGTCCTGGGCTTTTGTTTGCTGGGAGATTTTTGATGACTGTTTCAATCTCCTTACTGGTTATGGGCCTATTCAGGTTTTCTATTTCTTCCTGGTTCAGTTTTGGCAGTTTATATGTCTCTAGGAAAGCATCCATTTCTTCCAGATTGTCAAATTTGTTGGCATAGAGTTGCTCATAATATGTTCTTATGATTGTATTTCTTGGGTGTTGGTTGTGATCTCTCCTCTTTCATTTATGATTTTATTTATTTGGGTCCTTTCTCTTTTCTTTTGGATAAGTCTGGCCAGGGGTTTATCAATCTTATTAATTCTTTCAAAGAACCAGCTCCTAGTTTCATTGATTTGTTCTATTGTTTTTTTGGTTTCTATTTCATTGATTTCTGCTTTGATCTTTATTATTTCTCTTCTCCTGCTGGGTTTAGGCTTTCTTTGTTGTTCTTTCTCGAGCTCCTTTAGGTGTAGGGTTAGGTTATGTATTTGAGACCTTTCCTGTTTCTTGAGATAGGCTTGTATCGCTATATATTTTCCTCTCAGGACTGCCTTTGCTGTGTCCCACAGATTTTGGACCGTTGTGTTTTCATTATCATTTGTTTCCATGGTTTTTTTAAATTCTTCTTTAATTTCCTGGTTGACCCATTCATTCTTTAGTTGAGTCTCCATGTATTTGTGCTCTTTCCACATTTCCTCTTGTGATTGAGTTCTAGCTTCAGAGCATTGTGGTCTGAAAATATGCAGGGAATGATCCCAATCTTTTGATACCGGTTGAGACCTGATTTATGACCCAGGATGTGATCTATTCTGGAGAATGTTCCATGGGCACTAGAGAAGAATGTGTATTCTGTTGCTTTGGGATGGAAGGTTCTGAATATATCTGTGATGTCCATCTGGTCCAGTGTGTCATTTAAGACCTTATTTCCTTGTTGATCTTTTGCTTGGATGATCTGTCCATTTCAGTGAGGGGTGTGTTAAAGTCTCCAGCTATTACTGTATTCTTGTCAATGCGTTTCTTTGATTTTGTTATTAATTGGTTTATATAGTTGGCTGCTCCCATGTTAGGGGCACAGATATTTAAAATTGTTAGATCTTCTTGTTGGACAGACCCTTTGAGTATGATATAGTGTCCTTCCTCATCTCTTATTATAGTCTTTGGCTTAAAGTCTAATTGATCTGATATAAGGATTGCCACCCCAGCTTTCTTCTGATGTCCATTAGCATGGTAAATTGTTTTCCACCCCCTCACTTTCAATCTGGAGGTGTCTTCAGGTTAAAATGAGTTTCTTGTAGGCAGCATATTGATGGGTTTTGTTTTTTTATCCATTCTGAAACCCTGTGTCTTTTGATTGGGGCATTTAGCCCATTTACATTCAGGGTAACTATTGAGAGATATGAATTTAGTGCCATTGTATTGCCTGTATGGTGATTGTTACTGTATAATGTCTCTGTTCCTTTCTGGTAATACTTTTAGGGTCTCTCTTTGCTTAGAGGACCCCTTTCAATATTTCCTGTAGAGCTGGTTTGGTGTTTACAAATTCTTTCAGTTTTTGTTTGTCCTGGAAGCTTTTTATCTCTCCTTCTATTTTCAATGATAACCTAGCTGGATAAAGTATTCTTGGCTGCATGTTTTTCTCGTTTAGTGCTCTGAATATATCATGCCAGTGCTTTCTGGCCTGCCAGGTCTCTGTGGATAAGTCTGCTGCCAATCTAATATTTTTACCATTGTATGTTACAGACTTCTTGTCCCGTGCTGCTTTCAGGATTTTCTCTTTGTCGCTAAGACTTGTAAATTTTACTATTATATGGCAGGGTGTGGACCGATTCCTATTGATTTTGAGGGGTGTTCTCTGCACCTCCTGGATTTTGATGCTTGTTCCCCTTGCTATATCAGGGAAATTTTCTACAATAATCCTCTCCAGTATACCTTCTGCTCCTATTTCTCTTTCTTCTTCTTCTGGAATCCCAATTATTCTAATGTTGTTTCGTCTTATGGTATCACTTATCTCTCAAATTCTCCCCTCGTGATCCAGTAGTTGTTTGTCTCTCTTTTGCTCAGCTTCTTTATTCTCTGTCATTTGGTCTTCTATATCACTAATTCTTTCTTCTGCCCCATTTATCCTAGCAGTAAGAGCCTCCATTTTTGATTGCACCTCATCAATAGCTTTTTTTATTTCAACGTGATTAGACTTTATTTCTTTTATTTCTCCAGAAAGGGCTTTTATTTCTCCGGACAGGGTTTCTCTAATATCTTCCATGCCTTTTTCGAGCCCGGCTAGAACCTTGAGAATCCTCATCCTGAATTCCAGATCTGACATATTACCAATGTCTGTATTGACTAGGTCCCTAGCCTTCGGTCCTGCCTCCTGTTCTTTTTTTTGTGGTGAGTTTTTCTGCCTTGTCATTTTGTCCAGATAAGAATCTGCTGTTCTCCTTATTAAGTGAACTTGGTCTTGGCTGGATTTCTTTGATCTTCTGGGGGAGGGGCCTGTTGTAGTGATTCTCAAGTGTCTCTGCCCCAGGCGGAATCGCACCGCCCTTACCAGGGGCCGGGCTAAGTAATCCTCTCAGGTTCGCTTTCGGCAGCTTTTGTTCCCTGAAAGCTTTCCGTAGAATTCTGGAGGACGGGAATAAAAATGGTGGCCTCCCAATCTCCGGTTTGGAGGAGCCGAGATCTAGGGGCCCCAGTCTTCAGTGCACCTTCAGAGAAAAGCGTTTAATCACTCCCGTCTCCCCAGCCGCTGTTCATGCTCGGAGACCACGCTCGAAGAAAATCCTACATAATCAGTCCCGTCTCCCTGGATTCTGGGAGCGCTCCGAGCTCACCCAGCCTGTGACCAAGCGTCTCTGTCTCTGGCAGAGTCCCACCTGGAGTCTCCGAACCCCGTAGATCCCTGAGCTCTCCTGGGTCGGAGTCCCCCTGGATCTTGTGGGGACCCCTCGCACAGAGCACCAGCCCCTGTCACAGACCACGGCTCTAGGAAACCTCGGCTCTGTCTCCACAGCCAGTTTCCCTGCTCTCATATCTGTGAGCTCTGCGATACTCAGATACCCCCGATCCTTCTGTGACCCTGTGGGACCTGAGTCCACGCTGTCCCCGTGAGGTCTTCACCCCAGTTTAGCCTCTGGAGCGATGTCCCTCCCTGGAGCAGACTTTTAAAAGTCCTGATTTTGTGCTCCGCCGCTTGCTGGGAGCCGGCCCCTCCCCCTGGGGTCTGTCTTCCCCTCGCATTGGATTCACTTCTCCGCTGGTCCTACCTTTTAGAAAGTGGCTGATTTTCTGTTTCTAGAATTGTTGTTCTTCTCTTCCATCTCCTTTTGGATTCGTAGGTGTTCGGAATGGTTTGATAGGCTATCTAGCTGATCTCCTGCTGCCTGATGTCGTCTCAGCCTACTACTTCTCCGCCATCTTGACTCCTCCCCCCATTTTTTTTTTTTTAAATAAGCCTTTTTAAGACTATACAAAATAAACTTTATACTACATGCCTTATTGGCCTTATAACTAAAAACTGATATAAAGCTTAACTTTTTTTTAAAAAAAGGTTTATTTATTTATTTATTTGACAGAGATCACAAGTAGGCAGAGAGGCAGGCAGAGAGAGAGGAGGAAGCAGGCTCCCTGATGAGCAGAGAGCCTGATGTGGGACTCGATTCTAGGACCCTGGGATCATGACCTGAGCCGAAGGCAGAGGCTTTAACCCTCTGAGCCACCCAGGCGCCCCTAAAACTTAACTTTTTTAATTATGTAAATTTTCAACATATACAAAGTAGGGAACAGTAGTATAAGGAACCCCATACCCATCATCCAACTTTAAACACCAATACTTTGGCTTTGCAGTTCATTTATCCCCCCTAATTTTTGGTGGGAGTGCTGGAATCCTATGATTTCTCCTATAAATACCAACAGATAAGAACACATACTACCCAAAAATATCAAGGAGTTTTTTACCTTTTTTGCCTTGGGCCCCCACACCGTAGCAAAAAGGTTAAGTCTGGTAAAACCCATACCCCCTACTCAGAATAAGGTTTTAATTGCATAAAAATACATGGCATTGCAAATAAAATAAACTATATTGAAATTCAGTTATCAATATATTTTTTAAAAACTTGTACTGTTAAAAATATGTGTTTCTTTATTAAGGTTAAGAGAACCAGCAAACAATTCTTTCATTTCATCCAGTACTGATGTTCAAATTTCACTGAGTCTATTGAAATAAAGTCTTTTATAGTTGGCTTGAACTGGGATCGAAACTAAGTCCATATATTGCACTTTGGTTAATGTTTTATATCTCCTTAATCTACATAACACCCTTCTCTTTCCCCACTATTTCCATGCCATTTATTTGTTGAAGAACCTGCCTTCATTTGTCCTGTAGCACTTCCTACACTATGGATTTGATTGAGGTGCATCCTCATGGTGTTCCTTTATCTCCTCTATTTCCTGTAAGTTGGTAATTTTATCTAGAGGCTTTACTGCCCCACCCCCACCCAAGATTCTTTTGTTGTTGATAATGCAAGAATACTTCATGGATGGGGCGCCTGGGTGGCTCTCAGTCAGCTGAGCAACTGCCTTCAGTTCAGGTCATGATCCTGGGGTCCTGGGATAGAGCCCAGCACCACGTCCCCTGTTCCATAGAGAGCCTGCTTCCCCCTCTCCCTCTGCTTGTATTCTCACTCACTCACTCTGTCAAATAAATGAATAAAGTCTTTTAAAAAAAAAAGAATACTTCATAGATATTCTCGAGAACTACTTATTGCCATAATACAGGAGGCACCCCGGTCTGGCTGATGTTTAAAATGAACAGCGGATACAGTAGTATCAAACTGATTCACCCATCAAGTTTCACATCAAACCTTCACCTAATGGGTTTATCAGCCACTGATGATCACTGCCCAGATCTACCATTTTCAAAATGATTTGCTAGCTATACCTGCTTTTATAAATTGCGACTGTTTTACTAAGAACATTTTTGATTACACTAATACAGAGACCCTACAAGAAAGGCAGAATATATGTCTCTGTGTTTAGAACACCAACTATATAAAAAGCTAGATTCATTTGTTTCCACTTTTTGGAGATCAGTCATTAAGCGTTTGTTTTTGGCTCAGGTCATGATCCCAGAGTTCTGGGATCAAACCCCCCACATCGGGTTCTCTGCTCAGCGGGAAGCCTGCTTCTCCCTTTCCCACTTCCCCTGCTTGTATTCCCTCTCTCGCTGTGTCTCTCTGTCAAATAAATAAATAAAATCTTACAAAAAAATTTTTTTTAAGTTTATTTAAGTAATCCCTACACCCAATATTGATCTCACAAACCCAAAATCAAGAATTGCATGCTCTTCTAAATGAGCCAGTCAGGTATCCCTAAAATTTAATTTTATTTCATTATTATACAAAGCATTTAGATGGTTCTAAAAAGTGTAACAATCAAACAAGGTACATTCAGAGAGCTCTGCTTCCATACTCACCTTCTCTCTCTTTTCTCTCCCTCTCCCTACAGGATAACCATTTTTTATTGGTTTTGGTTTATCTTTCTATTGTTGCTTTTTAAGTATGTAAATAAAACATATGTAAATTAGAAATTCTAATTTTCACACTCCCTCACAACAAAACATGCATACACACAAAGTGAGGGGCACACTATGTACTGTCTGAACCCTGCTTTAAGTTCAACAATATATCTTGAACATCATTCCATAGCAGGATCAGAGTTTTTTTCTAATAACTACCGCACAGTACTTCATCATTATAGAAGTATCTCAGTTTCCTCAACTTGACCTTACTGACAGACAATGAGTTGTTTCCAGCCTTCTGATAATAAACAGTGCTGCAAAGAATAGTTTAATATACATGTCATTTTGTTTTTCTGTTACTGTGGCTTTGGGTTAGAGTCAAAGAAATAAGAATGCTGAGTTGAAGCTTAACATTTATATCATTTTGTGAGATGGTGTCAAATACCCTATCTATAGGTTCTTTATCCCTTTCTATTTTCCACAATATATGGGAATGATTATTTCCTCACAGCATTACCAACTAAATATGGATTTTGGATTTCTGCCAGGTAAGTAAGAATTGGTATTTCAAAGCAGTTTTTAATTATTTCTCCATTAGTGAAATTAAGCACTTTTTCCCAAATTTAAGGGACATTTAGTTTTGTTTTTCTGTGTGGACTACCTGTTTATATCCTTTGCCCATTGTCCCAAGGTATAGCTTTTCTTTTCCAATTTTTAGAAGCCCTTTATATAGTAGGAATACTTGCCCTTTGTCTTTGATATAAATTTTTTTCAGTCATTTATCATTTTAACTTGGTTATTATATTTTGTATAAAATTTCTGAAGAACCTGACAGTAACTATCAAAATTCTACAGGGACGCCTGGGTGGCTCAGTGGGTTAAGCCGCTGCCTTCGGCTCGGGTCATGATCTCAGGGTCCTGGGATCGAGCCCCACATCGGGCTCTCTGCTCAGCATGGAGCCTGCTTCCCCTTCTCTCTCTGCCTGCCTCTCTGCCTACTTGTGATCTATCTGTCAAAAAATAAAAAAAAATAAAAAAAATAAATTCTACATACACATTTCTTTGAATCAGCAATCTACATACTACAGGAAAAAATAATTCAAGTACTCAAAGTCATGTGTGTAAGAATGTTTGCTGTGGCACTGCTAGTAACTGTGAAAAGTAAGGAATGAAATACACTGAGAGCGTCTAAATTGTAAGCACTCGCATGCAGAATAACCAATAAATATTAAGCAAAAATGCAAATTCTAAAACAATAGCATTATAATTCTATTTTTTTAAAAGTCCCATTACATATATTTGTATATGTATTTAAAAGTTCTGGGAGGATATACATCAAATTGTCAAAGTGGCAGCCTCAGTTGTAAGATTGATAAAACTTAGTCCATATTCCACAGATGTGTGGTCTGAATATTTTACAAAAATATTATTCTACTTTTAAAAAATGTACTATAAAAAGAGAAAACCAACTGAAAGCTATAACTAACAGGAATTGGCAGCCAAAACACAAAGCAGGTGTGAGGAAACATAGATATAGTTATGAGATAGTATGAGGAAAAAGAAATGGTAGGGAACTGAGGGAAAAAGAAATGAGAGCTAAATAAGGGTATAAAGTAAATCTGCTTTATCGCAGAATCACAACTAAAACTGAAGCAATTAGGACATAAAGCAAAAAAAAAAAAAAAACCACAAGAAACAAAAACAAAACAACACTAATAAATTAACTTTGCTTTGATGACTATTTCTTCAGTTAAGTAGCAGGTAAAAGGACTAACTTGAATTCAGAGTCCTAATAATAGGGAAAATAATCTTTAAACACAAGAAACAGTGATGACATGCTTACACAAGAGGTACAACAACTGAGGCCAAATGAGAATGCCTACTCATGCCTCTTCTGAAGCATAAACTAAGAGTAGACCAGGTAGAAACATTTGCACTATTTTAATAACCATTTCCCTCCTGATCTCTTTTAGCCAAGTTTAGTTCAAATTACATAAATTGAATATGATACAACTCCACTATTCTTTGATCCAGCCAAGAGGCCTGGTTGTAAAGATGGTCACTTAACATTCTATATTCTCCTATAAAAGTTTCAGCTCCATGTTTTCAACTACACTCATGTAATTTATACTTGGCTACTCCTGGCCCCTACTCTTGCTTTCAGGAACTGGATTCCTGTCCTTTTGCTTATGTCCTTGTACCTGGCACCTGAACCCAGGAGCCTTACCAACCAGTGTCCAGTTACTGCCTGAAATGAAGTACTGCCTTTCCTTGACAGAATGTGAAATGCCTATTTTGATCCCCACCCATTGCCGGCCCTGCTCTGATAATACAAATATCACGGACCCTGGAATTGACATCAGTCCCTGTGTATACTGCTCACATCCTGCTTGTCTATTCCTCCTGGGCTTATTTTCCTGATCTCAATTTGCTTTTCAAATTCACCTCCAATCTCATTCCCAAACTAGACCTATACATACTTGCTGATCATACTCCTTTCCTGGTCTGGATATTACAAGAATACGACCAAAGTGAAAGTAAAGAACTCGCTTCAGTGTCACTAGGACAATACAGAATTTACTGTTCTAGAGATCTGCATAAATTATCACGCTTTATTATTAGAAAGGGATAGCAGATTAAACTGGAGAATACCTACTGGCTTACCATCAGAGTTCTTTAGTCCCTTTCACAAAGGCTGGGGTTGTTAAAAAGATGTAACTCTACACCAAGGAATGTTAACTGAATGTATATAATTCAGGTTAACTCAGCATTTCCCTTACAATAATCCTTTGAAGTGGGACGCCTGGGTGGCTCAGTTGGTTAAGCGGCTGCCTTTGGCTCAGGTCATGATCCCAGCGTCTGAGTCCCACATCGGGCTCCTGCTTCTCCCTCTGCCTCTGCCTGCCACTCTGCCTGCCTGTGCTTGCTTGCTCTTTCTCCCTCTCTCGCTGTCAAATAAATAAATAAAAATCTTAAAAAAAACAACAAAACAAAACAATAATCCTTTGAAGTATTATCCTCATTTTACAAAATATGATATGAAGAAGTTAAATGACATTTAAACCTTAAAATTAAGTGGTAGAAACTGGGAGACAAATGCATGTTCCTTTCATCTCTTCAAAGTTCATATGCTTTTTTTTTTTTTTT
>ML101311.1:0-18845 GCA_003697995.1 Taxidea taxus jeffersonii | reverse complement strand
TTTTTTTTTTTTTTTAATTTTAATTCCAGTACAGATAACATAGTGCTACATTAGTTTCAGGTATACAAAATAGTGATCAACAGTTCTACACATTACTCAGTGCTCAACATGATAACTGTACAAGTAAATGCACTTTTGATTACCATGCTGCCTTTTTTTTTTTTTTTTTTAATACTTGTAGCAAGAATTACTATCAAACTCCACTCATTGGGCCAGAGACCCTTGTGGCATTAGTGAAAAGATTTGCCTCTCATGTACCACAATACCTACACGGGTGAGTTCACTGGCCAGCCAGTGGCCTCAACTTCAAGCTCTAACAATGTGCAGCACCATGCTGCCTTTAAAGAGAAAATAAGGGTACAGGTTATAAATGGATAGAAACTTTCTACCTACTAAATCAGCAATTCTCCAACTATTTAGTCTCAAACCCCTTTACATACTTACAAATTGAAGACCCAAAAGTTTTTGTTTATGTTGGCTTAATCGACCAATATTTACCACACTGGGAATTAAAAGTGAGAAAAATATTTGGATATTTTTAAATTCAATTAAATATGAACATATTTAATTCAATACAGAACATTTTTATGAAAATTATGTTTTCCCACATAAAAACATCAGTGAAAAGAGAGGTGTTATTTTACATTTTTCCAAATCTTTTTAATGTCTGACTTAATAGATTCTCGTATCTGTGTCTGCATTTAATGTACTGCAACATACTATTCTGGTTGACAAGAAAACTTGGTGTCACACAAATATGTAGATGGAAAAAGAAGAGTACTTTCAAGAGTCTTTTCAGATAATTGTGGATATTCTACACTAAAACTTGACAAGTGGTAGAGTTTCTTAAATACTAGTTTGTAATGTGGAATCTAAAGCTTTACCAAGTGAACTTTTTCACACAGTTATGTTAAAATTCATTGGCCTGGGGCACCTGGGTGGCTCAGTGGGTTAAGCCTCTGCCTTCGGCTCAGGTCGTGGTCCCAGGGTTCTGGGATGGAGCCCCGCATCCGGCTCTCTGCTTAGCGGGAAGCCTGCTTCCCCTCCTCTCTCTCTGCCTACTTGTGATCTCCCTCTCTCTCTCTGTCAAATAAATAAATAAAATCTTTAAAAAAAAATTTCATTGGCCTCAGTATTTTTAATTCCAGAGGAAATGGGTATAAGCCCACTGCAGCCTCTCTCTCCAACTGATTATAACTAAAATCTCCAGAAAGAATACAAACACTCAGCTCCTGAGGACTCTGAAAAGTAAGTAATAAGCAGGTTGGGAAGGGAAATCAATCTGAAAAAAGACCAATACATCAACAATAAATTTCCTTTTGGTTTCCCCCCTTCTGCTTAATTTTCTGGCTTTGACCCACAGATAGGCATAACAGGAAATTGCATAGCAGGTGCAGTCAGGAAAAAGCTCAAGAGAAGCTCATTTGGCCAAAAGGGGAAAAAAGCTCTTGGAAGCCAGAAGACTGTGAGTTAAATCCCTGAGGTTTTATTTTTTCTTTTTTCCCTCTCTTCCAGTGCTGTCCCAAGGCCAGCCTCAGCTGTGGATCTGTACCACTGCCACAATGGTGGAGATGGCACATAAAGTAAGACCCCAAAAGAAAACCTATTCCTCCGGGTAAAGGAAGAGAAAAAGTAACCAGCTGGTACAAAGAATATGGGGGAAATACCACTATCTCACCGCTTCACCTGAAGTCAAACACAGCCATACCCAGAACTGAGTAACAACATGAAAGACTGAAACTCATAATAAGAGAACCTAACCTTTCTGGTAAAAGGAACCAGAAAGAGGTTGCTGGGGATAGGTAAATATGGGGAAAATTCCCATGAGAAAAGAGCTGGTGAAGGTAATCTATGATAAAGACTCTCTTCTCAAATAGGCTCCTCTAAGCCCTCTTCTTGACTAGGCTTCAATCTTGGTCCATTAAAAACTGTAGGCTCTTAGGATAAATGATTTTGTCCACACTCTCACACTACAAGACTTGAACAAACACTAGCATTGTTTCTAATGGCTTAAGGCCGCATCCCTCGGATGACAACTCCAGCCCCATTAAGTTTCTACATGAGGAAGCTAGATATTGCAAGAATTTACTATTTGTTCCAGCCCAAACTTGGTGATAAGAGAGGTCCCTATAACCCCAACCCCCCATAGAGCAGTTAGTTTAGAAAGCTTGAAACTATAAATATTTCCACTGTCCCCTTTGAAATATAAATCTTCTACCACCTAGAGGTGTCTTCTCAGAACTGAGAGCCATCTCCTTAAGATGTAAACATTCAATGGGGGCACCTGGGTGGCTCAGTTGGTTAGGCATCTGACTCCTGGTTTTGGCTGAGGTCATGATCTCAGGGTTGTGCGATTATGCCCCATTCCATTATCAGGCTCTGCACTGGGTGTGGAGCCTTCTTGGGATTCTCTCTCTACCTCTCCATACCCCTGTGCACACACACTCCCTCAAATAAATGAATGAATGAATGAATAAATAAAATGTAAATATTCAACAAGATATAACTCATTCTTGCTCCTAGTCCCTGTACAGAGTAAGGGTCTAACTTTGGTGGACCCCTTGCTCTAGTTTGTATCACGTCCCTTGTCATAAAGATAAGTTTGTTTTTCCTCTGGATAAGTGTCAATTACAAATCCAGATGGCATAGTCAGGCAGACCAATTAAAAAAGCATTGAAAACTGAAGTACAAAAATAACTACCACCCAAGTTCCAGACCATCCCTGACTATTATAGATAATACATAGATTCAAACATTACAGCAAAGGTTTAGAAAATGAAACTGATGCTGGCACTACTGCCCAGAAAAAGCAGGAAGATTGGCTTGAATGGGGGCACCTGGGTGTCTCAGTGGGTTAAAGCCTCTGCATTCGGCTCAGGTCCTGATCCCAGGGTCCTGGGATGGAGCCCCACATCGGGCTCTCTGCTCAGCAGGGAGTCTGCTTCCTCCTCTCTCTCTCTGCCTACTTGTGATCTCCGTCTGTCAAATAAATAAATAAAATCTTAAAAAAAAAAAAGGATTGGCTTGAATCTAATCAGATTGATGCCTGCTAAAACAACAGCAAAATAAAAATTCTCCAAGGGATTTTAACAGGATCCAAAGTCTCACAAAATAGTATTTAAAATGTCCAGTATACAATCTAAAATTATCCAAAATACAAAGAAGCAGGAAAATCTGGCCAGTAAGAGTTGGAAGAAAAAGACAACCAACAGATGCCAACCAAGAAATGACCCAGATGTTGGAATTATCACAAGACTTAAAAGCAGCTGTTATAACTATGCTCTATAAGGTAAAGTGAACACTCTCAAAACAAAGAGAAAGATAAATCTCATCTAAGAAGGAGAAGCTATTAAACAGAATCAAAGGGTAATTACAGAACTAAAAATCACAGTATCTGCATAAAAACTTTATTGGAGAAGCTGAACAGCAGAGTCAAGATGACAGATGTATTAATTTCCTATGGCTGCTTTAACAAAGTGCCACAAACCAGGTGGTTTAAAATAAATTCTGTCATAGATCTGAAGATATCAACAGGATTCAATCAAGGAGTCTGAAATCAAGGTGTTGACAGGGCTGTACTACCTCTGAAGGCTCTAGAGAACAATGTGCACTTTTCCTCTTCCAGCTTCTGGTGGCTGTCAGTATTCCTTGTGGCTACATAACTCTAACTCTGCCTCTGTAGTCACACTGCCTCTTCCTCCTCTTTAAAATCTCCCCCTGCCTCATTAGGTCACATGTCCCTATATTTGTGGCTCATCAGATAATCCAAGATATATTCCACCTCTCAAAATCCTTAAAGTCATTAATCACACCTTTTGCCATGTGAGGTTAATATAAATCCCAGGGATTAAGAAATGAATATATCTATCGCTTCTCGGCCTTTTGGCTAAGATCAAGTGAAGAAATGAATATATCTTTTTGGAGGTTGCCATTCAGCATACTACAAGGGAAGAAAGACAATATGAACCTGAAGACAGATCAATACAAAATATCTAAGCTGAAGAACAGGGCAGGGAAAATATTTTTAAAAAGCAACAGGGCTTCAAGGACCAATGGGACAATATCAAAAGAGCTATTACTCATTCTTTGAAGTCCCAAAAGAAAAGATAATGGTGCAGAAAAAAATACCTTGAGACACAGTGGTAGAAATTTTCTGAAAGTGTGCAAAGGACTTAAAATTACAGACTGAAGTAACTAAGCAAACTCTAAACAGGATAAACTCAAACCATGTCCAGGCACATAATAATCTAACTGCTAAAAACCAAAGGTAAAAGGAAAATCTTGAAAGCAGCCACGGAAGAATAACATACACATGGCAGTGGTTCTTAACTGGGGATTATGTCACGTCCAAGGGGATTATTTAACAATGCCTGAAGTCATTTTTTATTGTCACAACTGGAGAGGGTGAAAGGACAGTGCTACTAGGGGAGGCCAGGAATACCGATGCTAAACATCCCATAATAAACAGGACAGGCCTCCACAATAAGGAATTACCCAGTTCAATGTGCTAGTTAAGAAAACTTGACATAGAAGCAATCTGAATAACTAAGGACTTCTCATCAGAAACCATTACCATATCTTAAGAATGCTGAAAGCAAGCAACCAAAAATCCAGAATTCTGTATGTAGTGAAAATATCCTTCAGGAATGAAATGACATAAAGACATTCTCAGATGAAGAAAAACTAAGCCATTCTGTTGCCCAGTGGACTGCCTCTAATAGAAATGTAAAAGAAGGTCTTAAGGCTAAAAGAAAAGTGGTTATCAGAGGAAAACATGAAACTTCAGCAATGAAAGAAGAGCAAAAAAATGGTAAATATCTTGGTGAATATAATAAGATTCTTTTTCATCTCTTAAATTCTTTAAAACACACGTAACCCTTGAAAGGGAATATTATAATACTAACACGGGAGTTTCACATATGTAGAATTCATATGACAATCAACAACTATATAAAGTGGGGAGGGCAACGGGACCTATATGGTTGTAAAGTTTTATGTTCTATTTTAAGTGGTAAAATATAAATTCTAAATATACAGTGAAAAGCATATAAAGTATATTATAATCTTTAGGGCAATCACTTAAAAAAAAAAGTAAGACAGAGATATAACCCAAAACCAGGAGACACAATAAAATGGAAACTCTGGGGCACCTGGGTGGCTCAGTCATTAAGCATCTGCCTTCAGCTCAGGTCATGATCCCAGGGTCCTGGCATCAAGCCTCACATTGGGCTGCCTGCTCCTCGGGGAACCTGCTTCTCCCTCTCTCACTCCCCTGCTTGTGTTCCCTCTCTCGCTGTGTCTGTCTCTGTCAAATAAAAAAGAAAAAAAAACCTCATTTTTAAATTTTTTTATTTTTTAAACATTTTTTAAAATTATTTATTTGTCAGAGAGAGAGAGCGCGCGCACACGCACAAGCAGAGAGAGGCGGAGAGAGAAGCAGGCTCCCTGCCACCCAAGGAGCTTGAGGTGGGACTCGATCCCAGGACCCTGGGATCATGACCTGAGCTGAAGACAATAAATAAAATCTAAAAAAAAAAAAAAAAAAGCACTCAAATAATCCAAAAGAAGACAAGAAAAAAACCCAGAGGAACAAAAAACCCCACAAGAAACAGGTAACACATAATTAAGCTCAAATATATCAATAATTACATTAAATAAATGATCTTAATTAAGAGACAGAGAGGTGATCAGACAAATTAACAAAGACTCAACTGTTATCAGAAACCTATTTTGAATATAATGATACACAGCATAGAAGTAAAAAGATCATACAAAAAGGAATCAAAAGAAAGCTGGAGTTGCTATATAAATATCCGACAAAGGAGATTTCTGAACAAGGAAAATCACCGGGTAGAGCAACATGAAATAATGAGAAAAAGGTCAATTCATCAAGATGACACAACAAATTTAAATGTACTATACTTAACAGAGTTACAAAATACATAAAGTAAAAATGATCAGTATGGAAAGAAATAAATAAATCCACTATCCTTGAAAACTGCAACTACTTTCAATAATCCATAGAACATGTAGAAAAGCAGCAAAAAAAGAGACAAAAAGACAACATCATCAACCAAGTGACTCTAACTGACCTTTATACAATACTATACAACAGCATAAACATCTTTTCAAGTGCACATGGAATATTCACTAAGACAGATCGTATTCTGGACCATAAAATAAATTTTAATAAATGTGAAAGAGTTAATATTGCACAGCACACATTCTCCGACTAGGACAGAATTAAACTAGAAGTATCAGAAAGATAACTAGAAAATCTAGAAGTATTTGGAATTAGACAACATACTACTAAATGACTCATGTATCAAAGAGAAAAACTCAAGGGAAATTAGAAAATATTTTGAACTAAGTAAAAATGAAAACAAAACATGTAAGAATTTGTTAGCTGCAGCTAAAGTAGTACTTACAAGGAAATTTATAGTACTGATTGCTAATAATGTTAGAAAACAAGTCCCAAATCAATAATGTAAGCTTCTGGGGCACCTGGATGGCTCTGTAGACCAAGCATCCGACTTTTGATTTCAGCTCAGGTCATGAGTTCAAGCCCCACACTGGGCTCCAAAATAAATAAATAAATGAATAATAACAACAACAACAATAATAGTAATAAATAATAATGTCAGCTTCAGCCATAAGAAACTAGAAGAGCACATTATACCCAGAGGAAACAGAGGACATAATAAAAACCAGAAATCAGTGAGACCGAGACAAAAATTGGGAGAAAAACCACTGAAACCAAAAGATGTTCTCTGAAAAGATCAAGAAAATTGATAACTCTCTAGCAAGAACGACTAAAAAGACAAATTTACCAATGTCTGAATTGAAACATAAAACATAAAAACATAGTAAGAAAATACTATTGCTATGGTCTGAACGTTTGTCTCCCCAAAATTAATGTTGCAATCTTAACCCCCATAAGGTGATAGTTATTATTATTATTTTTTTAAGATTTTATTTATTTATTAGTTAGAGAGAGCAAGCACAGGCAGACAGAGAGGCAGGCAGAGGCAGAGGGAGAAGCAGGCTCCCTGCCAAGCAAGGAGCCTGATGTGGGACTCGATCCCAGGACACTGGGATCATGACCTGAGCCAAAGGCAGCCGCTTAACCAACTGAGCCACCCAGGCGTCCCAGGTGATAGTTATTATTAAGCAGGGCCTTTGGTAGCTCATTAGTCCCGAGGGCTAGAGCTCTGATGAATGAGATTAGTACTTCCCCTAGCCCCTTCCACCATGTGAGGATACAAGAAGGCTGCAACACAAGGGAGGAAGGACTCCCCTAACCATTCTGGCACTCTGATCTCAGACTTTCAGCTTCCAGACCTGTGAGAAATAAGTTTCTACTTTATAAGCCACCCAGTCTATGGTGTTTTTTAATAGCAGCCCAAACATACTACAAAAAACTGGTACCAAGAATTGAGGCTGTGGTTGTTAAGGGATACCTAAAAAGTGTGGGAGTGACTTTCAACTGGATAATTAGCAGAACCTGGAGGTACATGCTAGAAAAATTCTACAGTGCCATGAATAGATGTTAAGGGCAAATTATTCTGAAGGGTCAGAAGTGGAGAGCTGTAAGGAAAGCCTCAATCCTCTTTATTTTTTTTTAAGACTTTATTTATTTGAGAGAGAGAGTGCACGCACACACCTGAGCATGGAGTCTGGCTCAATTCTAGGACCCTGACCTGAGCTGCAGTCAGATGCTTAACTAACTGAGCCACACCCAGGTGCCCCAAGCCTCAACCCTCTTAAAAGAATACCTAGGTGGTCCTGAACAGAATAATGTTGGCTGAAATACAGACAACGTTAAAAAAGAGACAATAGGCCCAAACTGCAGTTGCTCATGCTAAGCACCACATCAGCAAACTAAGAGTAAGACTCAATACCTAACCTAACTGCAGTTTCAGTCTCTCCCAGAAATGTAACCTTTAACCAGTCGATCTGGAATTACCTGGTCAGCACCAATAAAGTAATACACTCAACAGACTCTTCCATTCTCCTTAAGGTGACCTTATCTGAAACAATCCACTCTTTGCTAGAAACTTCCTTTTCCTATAAAAGCCTTTAATTTTGTATAGCTCTCTGGAACCCCTTTCTATCTGCTAAATGAGATACTGTCCAATTCATGAATCGTCAAATAAAGCCAGTAAGATCTTTAAATTTACTCAGCTGAACTTTGCTTTTTAATAATAGTAAAAGCCAATCTGATAACGTCTCAGACAGAAATGAGGTACATACTACTGGAAAGGTGATCCTTGTTATAAGATAGCAAGACACTTGGCTGAACCATAGTCATGCCCTAGTGTTTTGTGGAAGGGTAGAACTTGTGAGAATGAAATTGGGTATCTGAGGACATTTCTAAGTGTTGAAACTGTGGGTTGGCTTCTCTTGAATGCTTATAGTAAATATGGAAAAAATACCTTAAAGATGGAAATGTTAATCAAAAAGAAGTTAATTTAAAAGGTAGAAAATTCTCAGCCTTCTATAGTGCAAAGAAATGAGAAACACATTCAGGGGGCACCTGGGTGGCTCAGTGGGTTAAGCCTCTGCCTTCGGCTCAGGTCATGATCCCAGAATCCTGGGATCGAGCCCCGCATCAGGCTCTCTGCTCAGCGGGGAGCCTGCTTCCTCCTCTCTCTGCCTGCTTCTCTATCTGCTTGTGATCTCTGTCTGTCAAATAAATAAATAAAATCTTAAAAAAAAAAAAAAAAGAAAGAAACACATTCAGAATCAAACACTAGGAGTGTAATAAGAGACAATGGACCCTTTCATAGAGAAGAGTATGGGCAAACATCAGATTTAATCAGCCACCCCAGCAAGAAGCAGCCAACCTGAACTGGAAGGAGACAAGAAGGAATTAAGAAAGACTGTCAAGTTTTCTTAATTGTAGAGGATGCAACCAGAGAGCTATTCCACTGCAAACATGAGATATTCTTCAAGACAAGGGAAGAGGGACCCAAAAGGTGACTCAGAGATCATTAAGCCTGTTTCCCCCATTTCAGAAGAGGAGGTTATCACATGGTTTTCAACAGACTGGATGACTCCCACTGGGAAATTGTGGAGGGCAGGCCAATAGAGCCACTGGTGTATTATTCCACCCTAGAGATCACTGCCTCAGGCTGTGCCCAGAAAAGCTATGGAACAAAAATATTTAAATATTTAACATTTTTAAATGGTCAAACACTTGAACAGATACTTCACCAAAGAAGACAGAGGTTTATCCCACTATCTCAAAGTAGAGCATTCCTATGAAACCTTTCAGAAGCCAAAATAACATGAAGTGAAGCGTATCCCCTGCTTTCTGAAAGTCCAAGTCACACGACTTTGCTTTTTAAAGACCTACATAGTACCTGTTTTCACCAAACAAAAGAAATCTGAAGAGGATTTTCACTTTTACAAAAAAAAAAGGGCCATTACCATACTAACATAGGTCTTCAGCGGCATGAACTTTTGGAAAGAGGGGATACTGTACAAGGATGATATACAAGCACATGTAAAGATCTTCAACATCATTAGTCATTACAGAAATGCAAATTAATACCACAAAATGATATCACAACACAGTGAATTAAATGGCTTCAAAAGATAAGAGAGGTAGTAAAAAAGTGGGGAAGGGAGGGAGGGGAAAGAGGTAAAGGGGGAGAGAGAGAGGAAACACAAACAGTACCAAGTACCAGTGAGGATGCAAAGCAATGGGGAACTCATACACTGCTTGTGGAGATGCAAAACAATATGGCTACTGTTTTATATAGTTACTAAGGGTAAGAGTTTAGCAGCTTCTTATAAAGTTTAACACACATTAATCATATATGATCTCACTGAACCAGATTCAAAAGACTATGTATGACATTCTGGACTACAAAGCAGGAAGGGTGAAGAACTGTTCTGAATTTAGATTGTGGTAGTGATTACATAACTGTGTCAAATCTCAATCACACTCCAAAAAGTGTCAATCTTGCTTAATGTAAACTGGAATACATAGCAGAAAATATTCACTGCTCAGTCTTATACTTTAAATGGACCTGTTTGGGCACCTGGGCGGCTCAGTGGGTTAAAGCCTCTGCACTCAGCTCAGGTCATGATCTCAGGGTCCTGGGATAGAGTCCGTAGTCAGGTTTTCTGCTCAGCAGGGGAGCCTGCTTCCTCTTCTCTCTCTGCCTGACTCTCTGCCTACTTGTGATCTTTCTCTGTGTGTCAAATAAATAAATAAAATCTTTAAAATAAATAAATGGACCTGTTTATAGTCACATATGATTCTGTATCATCATGCAATATATATTCACTAAGTTTTGCAGATCTTCAAATGTTGACATATTATAAAATATCACTGCATTCATACAGGCTCTGGAAACTCTAGTGTGAAAATGGAAATGAATATCTCAGTATAATCTAGTCTTGTAGACTCCTTAAAAGATACTTTAAGAATCTCTAGACGTGGTGGGTATTAAGGAGGGGATGTACTGCATGGAAAACTAGGTGTGGTGCATAAACAATGAATCTTTGAACACTGAAAAAATAAAACTAAATTTTTAAAAAGTTAAAAAAAAAAAAAAGAATCTCTAGAGAGGGGTGCCTGGGTGGCTCAGTGGGTTAAAGCCTCTGCCTTCGGCTCAGGTCATGATCTTGGGATCCTGGGATGGAGCCCCGCATCAGGCTCTCTGCTCAGCGGGGAGCCTGCTTCTCCTCCTCTCTCTCTGTCTGCCTCTCTGCCTACTTGTGGTCTCTGTCAAATAAATAAATAAAAATCTTAAAATTAAAAAAAAAGGAATCTCTAGAGAATTGCTAATCTAAATATAGAAATAATAGCCTCAGGTCAAACACGTAAAAACATAATTCTTCCCCAATCTACTTTTACAAATCCATTCGGCATATCTATATATTAAATGACACTAAGTTTGTCGTATCATTTTACCAAATCATATTATGTATGATATGTAAACTATGAGGAAAGATACAGTTTGCTATGTGTATAGGCCATAATAAATATGACCATTTTGGGCAAGCCAGTTGTTACACTGGAAAAGTAAGGAACCAGCTAGTGATAGAAAAAAATTCTAAAGAGAAATCTCTCATGCTAACACAAATGCAATTTTAGATTCTTTTATTGTTTAACACATAACCTGACAATTTCCTGTTTCTGATAAAAATCAGCAGAGTGACAATACCCAAGTGACTAACTCCGGAAGTTTGGTTGGGTTACAGATCTTTCAGTAAACAATGAAGGGGGGGAAAATCCCCAAATAACTTCTTTGTGCTGTAAGTAACTCAAAAAAGACAAGGCAATTCATAATATTTTATTCTATTCAATGTTTTAAACCCTAGTTATCTTATCAAGTAATTTTAATTGTTAAACGCTCTGAGAATGAAAAAAAAATGGGTAAGAATCCCATCATGGGGAAAATAAAAAATTATAGACTAGTCTGAAATAAAGACTCCTTAAAAAAATCAAGCCTTTTTTGTTTTTTATTTTTAAGATTTTATTTACCTATTTATTTGTCAGAGAGAGAGAGAGCTCGAGCACGTGCACAGCAGGCAGAATGGCAGGCAGAGAAGCAGGCACCCCACTGAACAAGGAGCCAGATGCAAAACTCCATCCCAGGACCCTGGGATCATGACCTGAGCTGAAGGCAGCGGCTTAACCGACTGAGCCACCCAGGCGTCCCAAGCCTTTTTTGTTTTTTTAAAGAATAGGTCAAATAAAATGCCCCTTATTCTATTTATTTCTGGAAATATCATTTGGAAAATCCAATATAAGCAAACACAAAATACAACACAGGCAAAAGTCCCGTGCATTATCAAAATTTATTCATTTATTCATTTGACAAAATGTTTACTGAGTATAGACTAGGAGGACATACAGCAGAGGCCTGAAAGTAAAGAAAGGCATATCAAGCAAAACATGCTCTCAAAAAATATCAACCGCAGGGGCACCTGGTAGCTAAGTTGGTTAAGTGTCTGGCTCTTGATATCAGCTCAGGTCATAATCTTAGCGTCCTGGGACTGAGCCCCTAATAGGGCCCCCTGCTCAGTGGTGAGTCTGCTTCAGGATTCTCTCTCCCTCTGCCCCTCCCCCCTAATAAATCTTCAAAAAATATCAACTGTAATTCTATTTCTCAACAACTTATTTAATTAATGCCTTACAATACATAAAGCATTACTCCCTATATGATTATTTTGTCAGGTATCACAAAATTTTACTTATTACTCTGAATTATAATAACCTGTACCAAGATCACCTTAAGAACGTTATCACCATTCTAGGGGTGCCTGGGTGGCTCAGTGGGTTAAAACTCTGCCTTCAGCTCAGGTCATGATCTCAGGGTCCTGGGATTGAGCCCAGCATCTGGCTCTCTGCTCAGCAGGGAGCTTGCTTCCCCTTCTCTCTCTGCCTGCCTCTCTGCCTCTCCGTCAAATAAATAAAATCTTTTAAAAAAAAGGAACATATCACCATTCTATAATCTGAAGAATATTACATTTTATATAATCTAAAGAAGCAGCCATATGTTACTACTAATGTAAAAGGAATATAATACTCTTGCTAAAATTGCTAAATGATGAGAAATTATGGTATAAACCAACTATGAAAAAATAACATAATGGAGAATTTAATGTCACAATTAATACCACAAATGTAAACCATTAACTGATTTAACCCTTATTGTACTACTAGGCACGTAAACACAAGTGGGTGGATGATTGACTGTACTCATTTTTTTTTCTTAAAGATTTTATTTATTTATTTATTTGAGAGTGAAAGTAAAGAGAATGAGCTGGTAGAGCGGCAGAGAAAGAGGGAGAAGCAGACTCCCTGCTGAGCAGGGACACCCCCCCCCCCCCAATGCAGGATTCAATCCCAGGGCCCTGGGATCATGACTTGAGCTGAAGGCAGACGCTTAACCAACTGGGCCACCCAGGTGCCTCTGTAGCACGTTTTTAATGTATTATTTTTACAAATGTGGTACATATTATGGTCTGAATTTTTTCCCCTACAAAATTCAAATGCTGACATCCTATCCTCTAGTACATCAGAATGTGACTCTGTCTTTAAGGATGTAATTAAGTAAAATAAAGTCATTAGGGTAGGCCCTAATCCAGTATGACTAGTGTCATTATAAGAAAAACTGATTAGAACACAGACATATTCTGTGGGAACACCATATGAAGACCCTGGGAGAAGACAACTATCTATATTATGTCTAAGACAGAGGCCCTCAGAAGAAACCAACCTTGATGACAACTTGACCTTAGACTCTAGCAACCACAATTTTGAGACAATAAATTTCTGTTAAGCCACCCAGTCCATGATACTTTGTTATGGCAGCCCTAGCTAACTAGAATACAAATTAAATTTATAATAGAATACAAATAAATATAGAATACAAATAGAATAGAATACAATAGAATACAAATAAAACTTACCATCTGAACCATTTTTAGTGTCAAGTTCAGTGGCATTAAGTACATTTACAATATTGTACAACCACAATCACTGTCCATCTAATGAACAATTTTCATCTTGCAAAACTGAAACTCTATACACTTTAAATGATACCAAATATACCTAAACTACCAATTAAAATTAAGTGTAAGGGAAAAATAGTCATTTTTGGACAGGCATTCTCAAAAAAATTAATTCCAATTCATTTTGACTTAAAAAACCAGAGGATATATTCCAGCAAAACAAAGGAATAAAACAAGAAAAAAGACGACAAAGGATCTAAGAAGCAGAAAAACCAATGAAGAAAAGCAAAAGGAATTTCCAGAATGCTAGCAAAAGTAAATTAAGATCTGAAGCAGTTTAGAATAAATCATCCAACTTAGAGTAAGATTCCAGAAAAAAAAAAAAAAAAAAACTGGGTACAGTTAATCTGACAGGACTAAGTGAAAAATTATATACAAATACAAATTTTATAGAAATGCTGGAGAGTGTAGGAAGACTTAGCTATAAATTCAAAAACAATGAAAAAAAATTTTAATGTGAACCATACAAATTTATTATAAATTTCAGAAAAAATAAATTCACAAGAAAGACAAGTTAATAGTAGGAGGTGGGTCAGCTATAAACTATATGTTTATAAAGTCATAATTATAAAAATGCTGAATATGAATATACGTTATCAAGACAATGGGGCTAAGAAAGATAGATTAAGAAAATAAATGTGGGCACCTGTCTGGCTCAGTAGGCAGAGCATTTGACTCTCAATCCCGGGGTTGTGAGTTCAAGCCCACATTCAGGTGTAGAGATTACTTACTACACATACATACACACACACACACACACCTTCCCTTATCTTAACAGAAAATCAGTACATGCCTAAAATTAATGAACCAGGAGATAATACTAACAACTGTATGTTTTTATTCATTAAAGTAATACATGAACATAGTTTATTATACCAAATAGTGCTATAAGGCCTATAACAAAAGTAACAGTCCTTTGTTCTCCTCCCCCTTTTTCCTCCTGCTTGTCTCAAGAAGTAATCACTTTCAACTTTTTAAGCTGTTTCTGTTGATACAGCTCAAAAAGTTTAGTGATTACTTCTTGAGGCAAGGGGGTAGAAAAAGAAAAGCAAAGAACTGCTGTTTTTGTTATTAGGCCTTTTAGCACTATTTGAAACTTTAATCAACATTCAAGTATTACTTTGATAATTCAAAAAATTAATTTGGAAAACCTCACTGATCCCTTGAAAATCAAAACTAAGTCAATCAAAACGTTAAATAGCTAGCTGACTTTTAAGCTATACCAGTATCCATTTTCTCTTTTCATAACAGTACCTCAACTTCCTCTTCAGAAACTATCCTCTCCATCCCCAACCCTAATTCTATTTTGACATTCTTTAGGTGGAGTTCCAAGAATTCAGGGGTAGTATATGCAATTCACACATGGCCAATCAGAATATTAAATTCCCTTAATTCCTGTGCTAGTGACGAATGGGCTTAAAACTTAAGTTGTTCATTCAGGAAGACTCCTGGAATGCATACAGGGGTTATTGGGAAGGTACTTACTCTTTTCCCAACAGACTTAAACCTGAGAGCTAAGTAAATGTCACCATATAGAACCTGACAATGAAGGTGAGAGGGCCACAGAGATTGAGTCCATTTTTTCAGCCTCCAAATCTAATTATTCCTCAACCCAGAACCTATCTCGGGATATTTCATTTCATAAACCAAAATTACTTTTCTGTTAAAACAAACAAATAAGGTCAATATATGATAACAGGTACCTGAACAGACTGAGTACCAAATTTATTTTTTTGAAGTTTATTTAAGTAATCTCTATACCCAACATGGGCCTCCAACTCACAATCCTGAGATCAAGAGTTGCGTGCTCTTCCAACTGAGTCAGCCAGACGCCCCTAGAGTGTCAAATTTAAAAGAAAACTCTAAAAGAAAGACTTCACATGTAAGAAAAATGCAAAAACAAGGATTAAAAAAATGATGGAGATTAAGGAAACCCAAATACTAGCAAGTACAGATATTCCCAAATTTAACAACTCTGTGTGTGTGGGTAAACTCTGGAACAGGCTTAATGTAAGCTAACACTGAACACTATGTGGAGCTTGTAAACAACCAAATAACTGATTTTACCAAGCTTTCAACTTGTTTATTATTTATCTTTGGGCCCTACTATATACAAGGCAGAGTATGAGCTATCCAGCTTACAAAGCTGTATCTGTCCTGACAGAGTTTACAGGCTGTGGGAAAAGTTCTATTTCTTGCTAATATAACTTCACCTGTAATGCTGACTTATCTTAAACTTATTCTGCTCCCATCAGCATCACAAACTATGCCAACTACATCTGTAAACTAGGTCCAATATACTGCTACTTCTTATATATGTTTAGCTACCTCTGATTGAGCCAATAAAACCACCCATCTTTTTACTTTATAAACTCTTAGTTCCCAGAATCCACCTATTTTAAAATGCAATATAAAAACAAATGTCCTGTCTTGAACTCCAAAGGCCTAAAGAACAAATAATATAATGGTCCTAAGGAGGCAAGCTAGGCACCAGGTATAAAAAGGACAGATCCAGAGAAGCAGCACAACAACCTTATACCCATTAGTTCTTTTTTTTTTTTTTTTAATACCCATTAGTTCTAAGACAAAGGCTTATTTGTTTTTCTGGTTTTATTCTCCTTACATAGGGTAATGCCAAAAAAGGAAACCACTAATATTCGGAGGACAGCTTGTATACTCCATGTGTCATCCATTGAGGTTCTGGGAAATACAAATTATCCTCCTGACACTTCGAAGTAAGGGTTTTATTCAGCCTAGACAGCCTCTAACCCCTAAGTGCTGGGGGTAAATACCCTCATAAATAAACATGTCCTTTACTTAAGGGGAATGCAGCTCAACTAGGTAACCGCACTCTCAAAAACAAAATGGAAGTCAGAAACTACAGAAAAAGGCCATGACAGTAAAAGCGGATTTGGGTTAATCTCTTACGTCTTTGTTACTATTAACCTCCAAATTGTTTCCATTATTTGGCTATGTGAGCTGTAAAGGAGAAGGAATGAGAGGTATGTCTAGATTGTCTAACTCACCCAGAGCCAAGCTGAGAGAACCCCCAAGGGGTAGTGGATGAAAACAGCTTTAAAAGCACAGAGGAGGGTGCCTGGGTGGCTCAGTGGGTTGGGCCTCTGCCTTCAGCTCAGGTCATGGTCCCAGGGTCCTGGGATTGAGGCCCATATCAGGCTCTCCCCTCAGCGGGGAGCCTGCTTCCCTCTCTCTCTCCGCCTGCCTCTCTGCCTACTTGTGATCTCTCTCTCTCTCTCTCTCTCTCTCTCTCTGCCAAATAAATAAATAAATAAAATCTTAAAAAAAAAAAAAAAGGCACAGAAGAAACTACAGCCTCTGAGATCTGATTGAAGGGGGAAAAAAAAAAGTACAGGAACCAATCCCAGCCTGAAGATAGAGTACCCCACACTGTTCTCACAAAAAGTGAAGTAATGCTTCACGGGTACTTGCCAACTGTTATATTACCATACACCCAGGGCTAGGTCTTGAGGGATAATTCTCTTCTACCATCATCACTCCATCTAGCTTCCTCAGGCTATCCTTAATTTGCAGGGCTAGGAGGTATCTCTTATAACTATTTGACATTTTAAACCATCTTCAAATATTACTCTGATAAATAAAGACCTTGCAAGTGCAGGGTCTGCATCTAAGAGTGACAACCTCCTTCAATTTTATACCCTAGGCAACTTGCTTGTCTCACTCTAGTCCTGCACTGCTTCACTGTTCCTAGATAAAATATGCTTAACAAACTGGGACTGCCATTAAACTGTCTTGCTATTAACTCTGAGTCAGGGAATATCATATTAACTAAAACTCCATTTTCTTATTTGTAAAATGAGAGAAGTGAATCAGATTATATCAAGAAAGTCTCTTGAGTTGTATCAAAACTACAATCAACATCAAAACTACCTCCACTAATTATTTGGACTAAATAAAACCAGATTAGTACTGTGTTTTCTAATATTTTCATCATCTTAATCCTTTGCTGTTCCAGTCCTTACTCTTTAATAGACTCTAATTACTGTATCTCTTAAAAGTGTTGCTCCAAGTTGTACATATTTGCAAAAGAAAACACAAAGCATAAAGGACAGTGGAACTATCATTTCCCCATGCCATACAGTGTAAATAAGGCTTAGATTATATCATCACATTCAGCAACCATATTCTCCTAACATATTATATGCTAAACTTGTGGTAACCTGAACTCTCAGACATATTTAATATGCAACTAATCATAACATTTGAGTATTTTTCACATTAACTGCTGTGCTTAAATCTATTTCCCCCTCTTACGCTCCAAGTTACTGACTTCCTGTTACCTTTTGGCTTATGCATGCTATAGGACCTACGGGAGTTACCAGGAACCAGTATACTATTACTTAAAATTCCTAGGTATGAAAATGCTTTCTGAAGTACTATACTTATCTATCTCACAGGCACTTCACACTTAACTACATTTCCCTTAGGAGTTTCTGCTTCTGTATTTTATAATTTAGTAAACAGTACCACCATTAATTAATACAGTTATCTGGATTAATGAACCTCTACTCAGTCAATCCCCTCATTTCAAGTCATGTCCTTTTCACCTCCTTCATAGGACTCAAATGAATCCATGTTATCTCCATTCTCACTACCACTGCCATAGTAGTAGTTAACGAAAGCAATTGCCTCTCTTATAAGGGGTCTCTCCATTTCCAGTCTCACACTCTTCCAGTCTTCCAGTTGGAAGCATTTAGTTTTCTTCTTAGGGAGAAAAAAAAAAAAGGATCAGAAACAAGAATCCCTCCTTCAAGTATTTGCTATCTAAACTTGAAAGCTAAGTAAAAGGTCTCAAATGTATTTGCTTTGAGGTTTAATCTGGAAAACAATGGGAAAAAGATTAAGAAGTCTTCAAAACTATAATGAAACTTTCTTTTGTAAAGTTATGAGATTCTGGGAAATGGTGGAGTAGGAAGCACCAAGAATCTGTCTCTTCACCTAGACAACAACTGTACTAGCAGAATCTGTCTGATTTAACTATTTCAGAACTCTGGAGTCTACTCCAAGGCTTTCACTTCTTAGACTGTAAATTCTGGTTAATTTCAGCTCTTAACTCACCAAGGACTACACATCTTCCACTCCCCAGGCACATGCCAGGTAGCTGTACATTAGTTTGAAGAGTGGCTTGGAGGAGTTAAGGTGAGCAGTAAGAATCTTGTCATGCAAATATCAGGGATCTATGTTCTGACAGCTGCATGATGCATCTGATAACTGAGGTGCTGACAAAGAGGTAGTCACTGATGTGTACACACACACACACACACACACAC
>ML101310.1:10315-27961 GCA_003697995.1 Taxidea taxus jeffersonii | reverse complement strand
CTGTAGTCTGGGAAAGATAAATACATAGATCTTTTGAATGGCTATGATGGAAGCAAGGACTGAGCACCACGGAGACAGAGGGAAGGGAGTCACCAAGCTTGCTTTGCAGAGTCAGCTAAGACATCACAGAAAGTGATTCTGAGTTGATCCTTTTGAAAAGAAAAGAGTTTGCTCAGTAAAATGAGGAAAGGACAGACAAAAGGAACAGCTTGTGAAAAGACAAAGTATTGTGAAAGGGAAAGGAAGGTTTAGGGAGTAGTAAACTCGTGGCAATGAGATTATAGGGGGCATGGAGCTGGCAAAGTAGATTAGAAATGGATTCTGAAAGAACCTAGATGTCCATCAACAGATGAATGGATAAAGAATATGTGGTATATATATATATAATGGAATACTATGCAGCCATCAAAAGAAATGAAATCTTGCCATTTGCAACGACATGGATGGAACTAGAGAGTATTATGCTTAGCAAAATAAGTCAATTGGAGAAAGACAACTATCATATGATCTCCCTGATATGAGGAAGTGGAGATGCAACGTGGGGGGTTTGGGGGGTAGGAAAAGAACAAATGAAACAAGATGGGATCAGGAGGGAGACAAACCATAAGAGTCTCTTAATCTCACAAAACAAACTGAGGGTTGCTGGGGGGAGGGGGGAGGGAGAGTGTGGTAGGGTTATGGACATTGGGGAGGGTATGTGCTATGGTGAGTACTGTGAAGTGTGTAAACCTGGCAATTCACAGACCTGTAACCCTGGGGCTGATAATACATTATACGTTTATTAAAAAAAAATTAAAAATTATTGAAAAAAAAGAAATGGATTCTGAAACAAGTGATCATCTTCATTGTCATCATCATTACTACCATTCACTGGGTACTTGGCCTTGTGCTAAGTGCTTGACACATATCATCTCATTTAATCCTCACCAAAACTCTACAGGCAAGGACTATCATTGTCCCCATTTGAAAGATGACGTGACACAAGGCAAGGCTGTGTTCAAGACCCATGGTTCATGGTTCATGTGTTCATTACCATGGTTAATCCTCATGGTAATGGGGAAGTGGAAGGTAGAAGAGGTCTCTCAGAGAAGGATATGGGTAGAATCCCATGGTCACTGTACTCTGTGTCTCTCTATGCAAGCACAGACTATCAGCACTTTTAGGAAGGTTACACTCACAACATGGCCTGACATGGAAAGAGTTGGGGGAGCAATGACAACAGGCAAGTGAAGCTGGATTCTAGAAATTGTTCTGCAGTTGAATTGACAGTTTTATAAATTGTCCATATGCTGAAGCACAGAACAAGGAGGAATCTGGTGTGACTTCTAAGTTTTTGACTCAGGGCAAAGACAGAGGTGCCATTAAAATGACAAGTATAGCATGGAAAGGAGAAGAAAGAGAAAACAGAGAGGCAGGGATTGGGATGGGAGAATAATAATTTCAGTTTGAATACACTAGTCTTGAAATTTCTCTTGATCGTTGAAAATATCCTTAGCACTGAAGAGAAAAAACAGATTTGTAGACTTGGAATCATCAACATATATGCAAGCATTGAAGTCATGGGAAACGAATGATCTTACTCAGGAAGAACAAGAATTAAAAGAAGTGAGGAGAGGACAGAGGGTGCGGATGAGTCAATAAACAGTTGAGGAAGCCCAAGGGAACACTCAACTTCAAAAAAAAGGGGGGGGTCAGAGAAGGATATATTGAAATGAAATGCTCAGGCTTTTGTACTGTGGTTTCTTCCTCTGGACATCTAGCATGGAGTCTACATGGGGTAGGTGTTCAACAAGCTGGAGTTGACCAAAGAAATGGAAGAGAGATAAAGGAAAAAAACAGTTCCAAAAATGCAATGACCAATATATTTAATATTTACATTTAATATTTAATCAGAAGTTAATATTTGAAAAATATTTAACATTGCTAAGAAGTCAAATAAGATTTTAGGCATGAGGAACATGTGGAGGTTACTATTTTCTTGGACACCTTTTTGTGAGAAATCCTGAAAATACCAGCATCTACTTCTTATATATGCAATACAAGCATCTAGGATACATGCATTAACAAGATTTCTAGGAGAGCTACAATTTCTAATTTACTTTGAAACAAGAGGTTAAGTCTTTTCCAACTAAATGAAAATTTCCAGTTTACCAGGTAAGAACAAAATAAAATCCTCCCGTGCACAAACAAACAAACAAATTCTCCAAGGGCACAAAAAATTACTTGCTCCTTCATTTTTAAAGATGCATGAAAGAAACAATATAAAAGCACAAGATAAATATAGGTTTTTTAAAAATCACTCTGAATTTACATTTTGCAGTAAAGGCTAGCATAGAACAACACCTGAGCAAAGGTGACCATTCAGGGACAGATGCTCATAATTCCACACACAGTCCTATATTTTCTTCCTCTCCTTTCTAATAAGCCTTCAGCCCCCAATTAAAATTTCTCACCAATTTCCTTTCTTCCCAAAACAGCTAATAATTAACCAGGGACCTGAGACACTCTCATGATCAACCAAATAGCTAGAAGTATTGACTTCTCAGGTTAGACAAATCTCAGCACTAAAAACAAAGAGGGTAGTTTAGTAAAAAACTGTTCATGTTCAAAGCATGAATCAGTCATAGAATAAACAATACCTTGAACAGGGAGGCTAGATACAAACCCCTTGGAAAAAAAAAAAATGAAATCAACTACTCCAACACCCACAAACAAAAAGAAATGGACCTCACTGCTACTCCCATTGGCCATTTAATAGGTGGTGCGCAGAGCCTAGGTGGCTCCATCAGTTAAGCATCTGCCTTCAGCTCAGTTCATGATCCCAGGGTCCTGGGATCATGCCCTGCATCAGCCCTGCATCAGCCTCCCCGCTCAGCAGGGAGCTTGCTTCTCCCTCTCCCACTCCCCCTGCTTGTGCTCTAATAAAATCTTTATTTAAAAAATAGATGATGCTAACAGAATAAAAATTTGAAAAACAAAATAAAGAAAATGTCCTATTTCTCAAACCCAACTACTTTCTAATTTTTTTTTTTTTTAGCAAGAGAATAAAGGCCGTTTGCTAAACCTCAACCATACCCAAGGTGAAAACAGCAAAACAAAAGAGCAACCTAGAAAAGAGAAAGAGAAAGCTACAGACAGCCCTGAGCGGACTGTCCTCTTGGCCTCACCAACTCTTGAATGCTCCCCACAGACTCACCTCAGCCTGGACCTAACCCTCTCTCCCAAAAGGGAGGATTCAGGGAGATCAAACAGGTACCCATTCCATGACCAGGTCAATGAGAACAATGAGAAAAGCAAGCCTATTCTAAAAGCTCTAGCAATTACATAGAAAACAAACTGGGTCTCTAGGGGACATTCTCGAAAACCTGAGATCAACTCCCGGAAAAACACTCTTGACCACTTACCACTACCGGAAGCTGCTAGATGGCAGATCAGAATCAGCATCTCATCAGAAAAAGGCGGCTTTGTAGGAAAGCAGCCACCCTACCAGTGAGGAACTGGGGGAGAAAACCACTCCTTGGAAAAATACCAAAAGCCCAGAAGAGTCTCTCCTTCTAGAGTTGCCTGCTACCGCTCCCAGGGCAGAACTGGTTAATCTTGAAGAAACAAAAGGAAGCTCCCTAGAGGCGGGCTTCAGCAGGATGGCTTTCCTCTGTGGGAACCAAGAGTTCAGAAGGATGGAAGTGGACAACAGAAAGTCACAGTTACCACTTCTGCTTACCAAACTTTCATCAGCCCTCGACTGAGGAAAATAAGCAAACGTCTTTAGAGTTCCCACCTGTTTTTCCCCAGAGTTGAAAGAATTCACATTTCTAAAAAATCATTGCAAGGGGAGTTTTACTATCTCATGGATGAAAGCTAAGCACAAACATTTAATATGAAGAATGAAGACACTTTTTCCAAACATCCTTAATTTCAACTCAGAGTAAAGCGAACAATTAACCCTTGAGGGTGTCAAAAAATAAATGTACATTAGGAAATGGATTTAAAGTTTTTAGTTCAGAATCACTTCGAGCGGGTTCTTGTTTTTAAGATGGGATTAGATGAAAACAAAATATTTTGGTTTGTGTCTATTTTTAAACGAAGAGATTATGTCTTCTTTTAAGTATGTCTAAACCCATTTATGGGTTTTCCGAAGTTGCATCAGATTTGCAGTTAAGTACTAAAACCAAATATATTTTTTAAATTTTTTTTCACATGTTTATTATTCATTATGTTCAGTTAGCCAGCATACAGTACATCATTTGTTTTTCATGTCATGTTCACCCATTCATTAGCTGTGTGTAACACTCAATGCTCATCACAACACGTGCCCTCCTTAATACCCATTGAAGGGAGGGGTGGTAGGGGACGGGGAAACCAAATACATTTTAATCATGTCTCTATAACATGATTATAAGATCAGGTTGATCCTCTGCACACATCAACTCCACTCTCCTGGAAGACCCTGGTACTGAGCCCTCACACCTCTACAGAGAGCCAAATCAGAGACTTTCCCTGCCAAGCCTCCCCAGTCATAAGAAACTGCAGATTTCTTGAAATGAGAGCGATGGCTTTCTTCCTTGCATGATAGAAAGAACAAAAAAACAGCTTTTAAGGAAAAGTAATCATTTAGGGGCACCTGGGTGGCTCAGTGGGTTAAAGCCTCTGCCAGAGTCCTGAGATCGAGCTCTGCATCGGGCTCTCTGCTCAGCGGGGAGCCTGCTTCCTCCTCTCTCTCTGCCTGCTTCTCTGCCTACTTGTGATCTCTGTCAAATATTTTTTTAAAAAGTAATCATTTCTTTAAGATATTTAAAATGAAAAACTCCTTAAAAATGTTTTTAAGTATAATTTCTATACTACTTTTTAACCTACTATATTAGCAACTACTATAAGTTTAGTAATTCTCTTTGTTGAAGAAGATGTAAAGAAATCAGCATCTTCTCCTATACTACTAGTATAGAAGTTGGTAATTTTTTTTATTTTTTAAAAGATTTTATTTATTTATTTGACAGAGAGAGCACAAGTGGGGGAATGGCATAGGGAGAGGGAGAAGCAGACTCCCCGCAGAGCAGGGACCCCCCCAACGTGGGACTCCATCCCAGGACCCCTAAATCATGAGCTGAGCTGAAGGCAGACACTCAACCAACTAAGCCACCCAGGCACCCCAAAGTTAGTAAGATATTTTTAAAGGGAAACTAAGTAGTGTCTATCAAATATAGAAATGTGAATGTTTCCATCTCTTAGGAATTTACCTCACAGATGATCAGAAGCATATCTGTAGAAATGTTCATTATAGCACTGTCTGTGACAGGAAAAAAACTAAAAATGGCTTGAGAATAGAGGACTGACCAAATAAGTGAAGGTACATCCATGTAAAGGAGTATTATGCAGCCATCAAGAGGGAGTAGAACTGAAGTGAAGGATCAGATGGCCTGGGTTCAGATCTGACTCCAGCAGAGACTAACCAGGTGACTCTGAGCAAGTTCCTGAACCTCTCTTTGTTTCAGTCCTTCCTCTATAGTAAGATGAAAATTACAGTACTTACCACAGAGAATTACTGTGACTAAGACAGTGCCTAAAGTACAGCAGATGCTCAATAAATATTAGTACCAGTTAAAGAAGTAGGCCTCTTTTTTTAATATTTTTAAAATATTTTATTGATTTGAAAAACAAAGATCACAAGTAGGCAGAAAAGCAGGCAGAGAGTTGGAGGAGGAGGGAGCAGGCTCTCCACTGAGCAGAGAGCCTGATGTGGGGCTCGATCCCAGGATCCTGAGATCATGACCTGAGCTGAAGGCAGAGGCTTAACCCACTGAGCCACCCAGGTGCCCCAAGAGGTAGATCTCTATAAACAGACATGGAAAGATGTCCAAGATAGACTATCAAGTGGAAAAGAGCTAGTTGCAAGAGTATGAATAGGATAATTCCATCCTGTAAGATATTTTAAATGTGCTGGCTGTTGACTGCCTGCTTCTTCCCAGTAAAATATAAGCTCCTTGAGAATGGGGACTTCTGTTCACTGTTGCATCCCATTTCCATAATAGGCATTCAATTAAGAATTTATTGACTGGATGAATAAAATTAGGAAGGATAAGCAGAAATTTTTAATAGTAGTCACATCCAAAAAAATGGTATGGGGGTGGAAGGTCTGGTGGGCCTTAGGAGAAATAGTTCATTGATTCTTAGAAAAGTACCATTCAAATTTTTTACAATGAGTTTTTATGTCAACCAATAAAAATGGAGTTCTTGGAAGATAGTGCTTTTGTTTGCAGGGTGCATCTTAAGACCTATGGGTGTCCCCCTCTAACAGAGTACCAATGAGGGAGCAAGGGATGATCTCCCTACTATCTGATAAGTTAATGAGTCAGAAAGTAACTTATAAAAGAAGGAAAGCATGGAGCTCTCCTTTTCTTCTTGGCCTTCTATTGATCTTTCCAAAGTTAACCTTACAATCTCCAAGCCAGATCCTCTGTCCTAATCCATTAGAACCCCTCTCCTTTACTTAAACATCAACCATACTTCCCAACAGTGGCATCTCTGCCCAGATCATTGTCTCTCTCTGAGAGACATTTTCCTTCATCTTCTCACTAACAAACCTGCCCATAAGGGACCATTTTCTGATTCCCAGCATCGCTGGCCCCTCCCTCTTGGACACTGCTAGAAACTAGGTTGGATAACATCCACTGGCACTTACTCTACAATGTCTGCTATCTCCCCTCCCAGTTTGAGATGAGGTCTATAAGGATTGAGTCTTCAGTTTTGCAACCCCTTCTTTCTTGCATGCATGCTCTCTCTCCCTCCCTCCCATGCATGCATGAAGTCCTATACTATATAAAATAAAATAAAAAAAAGACTGCCACATTAAGGAGCTATGTGTTGTGATTTTGTTCCATTTGCCTAAAAGTTTCTCATACCAGAAAGAAAAGTCACCATCCCTGTCATTCTCCCTGAAATTTCAATACTGGGGATATCTTTCTGAGCTTCCTCAGTATATTCTTGTTATACGCTTCTGAAAGTTCTAAATGGATTTGAAATGCTCAAGTTCTTCATGTACTAACTAGTCAGAACTGATTTTTGTTCCTAATTAACACCACTGATGAAATGAGAAATCCTAATAGCAGAAGAAGGTGAGACAGAAGGGCTTACCACACTCACAGTAAAACCACAGAATGACTGCCTCACATTCACCTCACACAGAAGCTCTCATAATACACACACATGCATGGGCTGGGGGAGTTACTAGCAATGATTTCATATCATTTTGAAATATTCATTTTAAAATGCAAGTATCTTGCCATTAAATACTCCCTTGCTGATAGATCTTGGGGTGCTTAAAAAAGGATTTTACCATTTCATAGAATTATGTACTTAAAATCACAGAGCATTACTTTAGGTCCCAAAGCTCTTGACCCATCTCTGAAATCTAACACTACAGCAGCTGCTGCTGCTACTCCTCAGGCAGGCTGTCTTATCGCCTACATGTCATCTTGACTCTCTCCCTCACTTCATTCAGATCTGTGATCCAAGTCACCAACTCTGAGAGGTCCAGTCTGGTCAGCCTACCTAAAACAAAACACACACCCCCCTGTCTCTCTCCATCCCTTCTCTTGCTTTATTTTTTCTCCATAGGAAAACACACACCTATTATACAGTTTATTTCCTCGTATATTGTCCAGATCCCCCTACCAGACAGTCGGCTTTAGGAGAACAGGGACTTTGTCTTTGGATATACACCCAGGGCCTAGAACAATGTGCAGTAGGTGCTTGAGGGATGTTGTATAAACCAATGATAGTAATAGTATTGTTGTGTAGTTTTTGCTGCTTACTAAATACGTATGCATCCTCCTCCAAAATTTGAGCTGCTAGGAAACAGAGCTCTGGTCTCTTTCCCAGTCATCACCAACAGTGACCAGCAGATGGTAATTTATCAAATGAACTAAAGATGAAATCTAAAGTATAGTTCTCTGTATGACACTTTCCATTTCTACTAGATTTCCATTTATAATGTGCCCTCAAATTAATTTTTCTTAGCTCACCTTAATCTGTCAGTCCCCAAAATAGTGCCAGTTGATGGACCTAATTTGAGTAGACTTTGTTACAGGCATAGAGTGGTCAGGGTCATATTTCAGACTGCTTTGTAACTGCATCTTGCAGTATGAAATTCAGAGTAGAAGAGAAGCCTAGGGAAAAGATGGAGATCTATAGCAAGTTGAAGATGAAGAAAGCAACTGCTCACACTTTATGGCATGAACAGAGGAGATACACTTGCTCTGGATAACCTAAAAAGTAAGAGCTTGCTGTGTGATCTTAGTACAATTAACATATTCTGTATCATTTCAGTCTTTCAAAAGATTTGCCTTATAACCCAGTATGCAGACAATTATTAAAAAGATATGTTGTCTAGATGAATGGATAAAGATGTGGTATATATATACAATGGAATACAATGCAGCCACCAAAAGAAATGAAATCTTGCCATTTGCAACAATATGGATGGAACTAGAGGGTATTATGCTTAGCGAAATAAGTCAATTGGAGAAAAACAACTATCATATGATCTCCCTGATATGAGGAAGTGGAGATGCAACGTGGGGGGTTTGGGGGGTAGGAAAAGAATAAATGAAACAAGATGGGATCAGGAGGGAGACAAACCATAAGAGACTCAGTCTCACAAAACAAACTGAGGGTTGCCAGAGGGTGGTGGGTAGGGAGAGGGAGGTGGGGTTATGGACATTGGGAAAGGTATGTGCTATGATGAGTGCTGTGAGGTTTATAAACCTGGCGATTCACAGACCTGTACCCCTGGGGCTAATAATACATTATGTTAATTTAAAATTAATTAATGAATTAATTAATGTAAAAAGTGAAAAGAAAAAATATATTGTCTATATATCCATTTGGTCAAGTTAATTAAAATTTCCATTTAAATCAACTTGTTCTGCTACAGAGATTGATACATCTAAAATCTCCCATTATGTACAGAATTGATTATTCTTTTTTTTTCCAAAGATTTTATTTATTTATTTGACAGAGATCACAAGTAGGCAGAGAAGCAGGCAGGGAAGAGGAGGAAGCAGGTTCCCTGCTGAGCAGCGAGCCCAATGCGGGGGCTCCATCCCAGGACGCTGGGATCATGACTTGAGCTGAAGGCAGAGGCTTTAACCCACTGAGCCACCCAGGCACCCCTAGAATTGATTATTCTTATTTCTGTCAAATTTTTTGCTTTATATTAAATCTAAGTTATAGAGGATAAAAAACTTAGAGTTACTAATTTTATAGTCGATGTGTTAAAATTACAAAGTCTAGTATTTTTTATTATAAAATATAACCTTTTTTTTTTAAAGATTTTATTTATTTATGTTAGAGAGAGAGAGAGCACAGGCAGACAGAGTGGCAGGCAGAGGCAGAGGGAGAAGCAGGCTCCCTGCCAAGCAAGGAGCCCGATGTGGAACTCGATCCCAGGACGCTGGGATCATGACCTGAGCCGAAGGCAGCTGCTTAACCAACTGAGCCACCCAGGCGTCCCTAAAAAATAACCATTTTATCTTTTATACTGATTTGGCCTTAAATCTATTTCATCTAATTACAATAAAGCCATGCTAGCTTTTCCTTCAGTTAAAAATACATAAATAAAAATTTAAAAATAAAATAAAATGAAAGCTCTACTTTTTTCTACTTGTAGATAAATACCAAAAGAACAGAAGTCAGAGGCTCAAACAGATACTTGTATACCAATATCCATAGCAGCATTGTCCACAATAGCCAAAAGGTGAAAACAACCCATACATCCATTGATGGATAAAGGGATACACAAAATATGGTATACAAATACCATGGAATATCAGTTAGCCTTAAAAAGGAATGAAATCCAGGACACCTGAGTGTCTCAGTTGGTTAACTCTTTGCCTTCAGCTCCAGCCATGATCCCGGAGTTCCCAGATGGAGACCCACACTGAACAACCTGCTCAGAGGGGAGTAGGCTTCTCCCTCAGCCCCTCACCTGACTCAAGCTTTTTCTTGTGCACTCATATATGCTATTTTTCTCTCAAATAAATAAAATCTTTTTTAAAAAAGGAATGAAATTATCATACATGATGCAACATGGATAAACTTTGAACACATTATGCTAAGTGAAATAAGCCAGAAACAAAAGGAAAATATTATAATAATTCCACTTGTATGAGGTACCTAGCAAAGGCAAAGAACAGAGGTTGCCAGGGGCAGGAAAGAGAGGAAATGGGAGGGTATTTATTGGGTACAGAGTCCCAGACTGGGATGAAAACATTCCAGAGATGAACAGTGATGAGTTACACAGCACTGTGAATGTGTTTAACGTCCCTGAACTGTACACTTAAAAATAGCTAAAATGGTAAATGGTATATATTCTCACTAGGTATTACCTGACCAAGGCCTAATTTTTTTTTTATTTAAGCTTTATTTAAACATATAATGTAACCCCACCACCCTCTCCCAACCCCTCTTCCCCCCACCCCCCTCAGTTTGTTTTATGACATTAAGAGTCTCTTTTGGTTTGTCTCCCTCCTGATCCCATCTTCTTTCATTTTTACTTTTCCTACCACCTTAACTCCCACCCCCGTTGCATCTCCACTTCCTCATATCAGGGAGATCATGTGATAGTTGTCTTTCTCCAGTTGACTTATTTTGCTAAGCATAATACGCTCTAGTTCCATCCATGTCGTCGCAAAAGGTAAGATTTCATTTCTTTTGATGGCTTCATAGTATTCCATTGTATATATATACCACTTCTTCTTTATCCATTCATCTGTTGATGGACATCTAGGTTCTTTCCATAACTTGGCTATTGTGGACATTGCTGCTATAAATATTCGGGTACACGTGCCCCTTTGGATCATTACGTTTGTATCTTTAGGGTAAATACCCAGTAGTGCAATTGCTGGGTCATAAGGTAGCTCTATTTTCAATTTTTTGAGGAACCTCCATGCTGTTTTCCAGAGTGGTTGCACCAGCTTGCATTCCCACCAACAGTGTAGGAGGGTTCCCCTTTCTCCACATCCTCGCCAGCATCTGTCATTTCCTGACTTGTTCATTTTAGCCATTCTGACTGGTGTGAGGTGGAATCTCATTGTGGTTTTGATTTGTATTTCCCTGATGCCCAGTGATGTGGAGCACTTTTTCATGTGTCTGTTGGCCATCTGGATGTCTTCTTTGCAGAAATGTCTGTTCATGTCCTCTGCCCATTTCTTGATTGGATTATTTGTTCTTTGGGTGTTGAGTTTGCTAAGCTCTTTGTAGATTTTGGATACTAGCCCTTTATCTGATATGTCGTTTGCAAATATCTTTTCCCACTCTGTCAGTTGTCTTTTGGTTTTGTTGACTGTTTCCTTTGCTGTGCAAAAGCTTTTGATCTTGATGAAGTCCCAATAGTTCATTTTTTTCCCTTGCTTCCCTTGCCAAGGCCTAATTTTTAATCTTCATTATGTAGCATATACACTGTCAGAACACTAGAAGTTCCATGTTCTTAAAAATCCTTATTTTCCTTTTAAAAATCTTACTTTTTAGAAATGTCCCTGTTTGTAATCTAGAGTTTCCAAAGTTTTTTCTCAATGATCACCTCAATTTGTCCTCACAACAATCCAGTGAATTATCTTAATGGAATTTTGGTTAAATATCTGAGCACTTGAGAGAAATGTTTTTCCCAATTTACTCACCCTCTTACCTTGTCTTCCAATGTTGCACATAATTCATCAAAATTAAGAGATGGAAATTTTTATACTTTTTACTTAATATGAAATATAAATTTTTATAATTTTTACTTACTTTACTTACTTTATAATTTTTACCTAATTTAAAAATTTTTTAATTTTTAAATTTTACTTAATATGAAACCATGCAGCTTTTCTAACCAGAATAAATAGCACCATGTTTCTCAAACCAGGTAAATCTAGCTCTATTGCCAAGACAGCTAAGAGAGCCAACAAATTACCATTTTAGGTCAACAGATAAACCACCTATAACAACCAAGATGCCTGATCCAATGTTTTCATTCAACAAGGGCAAATACTTTGCTAGCCACTTTGTGTTCACACAAAGATGAACAAAATGTGATTGCTACTCATGAGACACTTCTGTGCTGAGAAGAGTCAGACACGCAGATGAGAGGATTCTACAAAAAAAGGTGGAAAACAGGCTCTGCTATTGAGAATGGGACCACCAAGCAGATTTAGCCCCTCGTGTCAATTCAATCTAATCACAATGAAATGAACTAATTAGATTTCATCAATTCCCTGAAATTTAGCTATTACAAGAGTTTCAGGAGTTTTTTGCTTGCTTGCTTGCTTGCTTTTAATGCCAAGAAAGGAAGGTTGAGCTGACTAAAATATCAAACCAAGCCTTGGTATCAGCCTGAACAGCAGAGAAGTAACTCTGGCCTAAAATTATGATTGGGACACATATAACAAAAAAGAAAACCAGAACAAAGTATTCCCTGATTTTATAAATGCTTTCTTGAGTAATCCACCTGTTGTGAGCAGACTAGAGGCCAATTTGAACCTACTGAAGAAACATCTCTTTGAGAGGGGCCCTTGAGTGTATGTTATGCACTAAAGCATGACAATTGCAGAGGTATAAATCATGCAATGTCGTACATATTACTTAACTGCTTTAAACTTTAGCTTCCTGAGCAACCTAAGTATCCATCGATAGATGAATGTATAAAGATGTGTGTGTATATATATGTGTGTGTATGTATATATATGTTATATATTATTTATATTATACTACTACTCAGCCATAAAAAAGAATAAAATCTTGCCATTTCCGACAACACGGATAGACCTAGGTGTTGTTATGATAAGTGAAATAAGTCAGACAGAGGACAAGTACTGTATGATTTCACTGATGGAAATGTGGAATCTAAAAAAAAAATGAAGAGGCAAAACAAAACACAAACAGACTCATAAATACAAACTACAAACTGGTGGCTGCTGGGGGTGGAGGAGTATGCACAAAACAGGTGAAGGTGATTAAGAGGTACAAACTTCCAGTTATAAAATAAGTCATGAAAATCCTGTACAGTACAGGATAGGGAATACAGTCAATAATATTGTAATAACTTTGTATGGTGATAGATGATGACTAGAGTTACTGTGGTGATTATTTGTGTATACAAATGTTGCATCTCTATGTTATATATCTAAAACTAATATAATATCATATAGAATGTCAACCACACTTCAGTAAAAAAATAAAATATGTTAGCTTCCTGGTGGTAAAATTGGGAAAATTAAAACCTGCTTCTCAAGTTATTTGTGAAGATTTAATGAGATATTCACTAAATGAATATTAAACTCATAAAAGAACAAGTGTATGTGTAAGTTACATATGCAGTGATATAACAAGAAAATATATAACCCAAAGCCTGTAATACAATTATTGCCCAGCAAAGGTCAATGTCCTCCCTGCTCTCTCCAGAATCTTCTCAAATAGCTACCCCATTTCTTTCATCAGAAGAGAAGGAAGACCTCTGAGTTCTAAGCTATTCCACCTCTCCAGTTCTTTCTGTCCTGATACAACCATCTGCCTTCTCCTCTTCTCTCTGAGACAGTAGTTCCCAGGAATATCCTTTCTATACACCATAAAACAGCACAAGAAACAGACAGCTTTGAAGGATGAAATCAATCAGGAAAAACTGCAGTTTTAGTATTTCCTTCCTGCAACCCAGAGGATTATTTAAGAACCAGGACAAGTTTCAGCCAGTGACAGAAATACACTAAAAATGTTCCTGCCCACCACACCCTCTTTGCAGTGCCTGAAACCTACTCACTTTCCATTCAGAAACAGTTTCACCAAACCTTGAAATCATACATACCTTTCTGGTCCTCAGTATCTAGAAACAAAGTAGAATTTTCCAACCTCTTCTGGTTTCATGTACTATCTGGCACTTTCTGTGGTGTGTTTGGTTAAAGTTCACCAAGAGAAGGTAACCCAACTCCTCCCCCAATCCCCAACAATTACTTCCTCTTGGTTGGTTAGCCTTTTGTGTAAGAAAGTAGGTTTCCTTACATTGGCCAACATAAACGATTGACCCATTGCTGGTGGTACAATTTCCTATGTGAGACTTTCCATCCTTAATGAAAGGACTAACAGTTGAGTTAGTTAATACTCAACTAACTCACAAAAAGAACAAAAAGAAAATCAGAAAATGCAAGAAGAGATTTCTTTAGAAGTTAAGCCCTGGGTAAGGATGTAGATTTAGGAACAGAAGAGTTCCTGCTCACTGTTTACATTTCAGGAATTAAAAGTAAATCAAAAATAATATAAACATATCACTACATTAAAATTAAGCAGGTATAATTTCAAAAATAAAAAAACATAGCTAGATTCCTGGGTTCTAAAAGTCATCTCTAGGTACCTGCTCCCCCTAACAATTTGGATTATCCCATAAGGGCTCTCCTGCATACCCCTTAGAGTCTCAACATTCAAACACAAAGCAGAACAGCGGGATCCAGAAAGTTTTTTGTTATCCAAGCCACCACACCCAAACCAGGTGATTTGCATTTAACTTGCCCTTTTAAATTCCTTCCGAACCATGTGTTCCAGAATTTGATGACCCAACTCTAAACCAAACAGCCTAACTCCAAGCCAGAGAATTGGTATCCCTAGTTATAAAAGTCATTCTAACAGTTTATTTCCAAATGATGAATGCTCCATACCCAAAAATGAGTCCTGGCACTGACGTTGGCACCAGTAAGAGAAACACTTCCCTAAATGATATCGCTCGCTATCAAGAAAGCACAGTGTCTTCTTTGCATATAACAAGTGCCCAGGAAATATTCTGGGCTCCATTTTTCATAGATTGGCATCATAAGAAGTCCTTATGACAACAGTAGGTGTGTACCAAAAAGGAGTAGATCTGTGTCAGTGTCAGGGCTCCAATGGTTCTTGCTGTCTCAGAGCCTTCAAGACAGAGGAGCCAAATACTCAGAATCTTCTAATATTCACTCCAGCCCCACTTTCTCAACAGACTGTCATCCCAACAGAAGGAAGGACCAGGGCCACAAGGTTTTAAAAAACCTTTATCCCTTCACCCTGTGAACCATCCTGTGCATCACTAGGTATGAAAACTCCCTACCCCTTACATGTCATTTGGAAAGGGCAGGGTCTAAAACCAAAGGAGTTCAGGCTCCTAATCAGGACTATCTCTAGAATATTTCATACATTCATCACCATTTTCCAAGTCCCAGTTCTGCACTAATTCCTCTCCAAGGTCAAGATAAAGAGCTGGTCCCTGCCCTAGCAAGATCTTTTCTAGTGGAAGGGAAACGAGTTGTCAGCAAGTCACTATGATACAGTATGGTAAAAACTCTAACAGAAGTATCCCTGACCAAATATGCCTTGGAACTATTAGAGAAGGCATACTTATTTCTGTGTGGTTGTGGAGGTATCACAGGAAAACCTCAGGATTTGAAGCTGAATCCTAAGAGATGAATAGAAGATGAATAAGCAGGATCTGGTTAGTTTCACAAGCTAACAGTCCATGAGAATAAATATTACTGATAGTTTTTATCTTCTCCTCTCAGCTAATACTCCATCTCACCTAAGAGAATGGCAGCCCTCCACTACCACCTGAGTTTCCATTCCAAATGGCAGGGGTGAGTCAAAAACCCACATCCTACAGCATTCATGAATGTGGAGGGCAAAAGGGAGTTCATCATCACTTCAGTACATCAGTAAAGGTACTTACTAGGTCATAGCAGATCAAAGGCCAGGCAAAGGTTAAACAGGAATTGAGTTCTGAATTCATCAAGTGCTGCCTTGGGCACCCCACCTCTGAGGAAAGCATGCATTCTTTCCTAAGGTGCTATAGCTGTGCTATACAGTAGATTGTAAGAAAATCCACCCTACTATGAAGCTGGAAGACTACACTGGGATGTGATACAGGAGGCAAAAGCACAAGATGGCAGGAGGGAGGCAAAACTGTCTCAGGTGGCTCCAGAGTTACCCAGTCCTCCAGAGGTACCCCATATCTAATGAAGAGTAAAAGATTCTATTAAGGGCTTTCTCTGAGTAAATGTTAATTCCAAATGAATAATTACAAAGTGTACATCACTCCAGTTCTGGACACATCCCCACCAATGCTGAGCCACCTTTAGGTAGAACATGGTCCAATCTCAAGTGCTGGGGCCTACGGTGCCTGAGTGGATGATGAAGCTGTATCTGGCACATTCTCACATTCTTATGCATCCTTGGGTAAGGAAGAGGATTCAGATTTTCCTTTATTGGTAAACTAGTGTTTCATCTTGTATCCAGTCTGTCAAGGGGAAGGGACATAAATATCTTCCCAGAAAAGAAGGTGAGACATAGGGTTAAGTCATACCAGAGACAGAGAGAAAAGGGAAACAATGGATACAGACACCAGAATCCTGGTTTTTCCTACCTTGGATCCTAAGCTTCAGAGGGTACTGACAATAGAAGCATCCAGAAAGATGTGGAGGCACCCAGATTGGTGGCCTATTTCCTCCAGCTCTAAAGGGTGTCCTTGTCCACCACAGCATCAAGTTCAGGAAGGCTGGAAGCAATGGTAAGCAATGGAGGAAGAGGGTGACTCCAGACACTTGAGGCTGTGTTCCTGCCTCCTTGTGATTGACAAAAAGCAAGGCCCAGGTCAAGATGAAGAGATCTCTGTGAGCAAAGGGAAACCAGAAGACCTAGCATGGACACAAGTCTCCTACCTATCACAGAGCCAAATGAGTCCTCCATTTGCCCAGATGCCTCCCATCTTGAAGAGGAACAGAGAGAGGAGAAGGACACCCAAAGGCCCCTAAAGACTAAAAAACCATAAGGAGCTTATTTGAACTTAAAAAGACTGTAATATGTAAGTTAGCTAGTTCAAGGTTTGTTTGGGGGGATTTTTAATTTTTTTTTATTATTTTTAGAGAGAGCAATGCACATGTGAGAGAGAGCAGGGGGAGGGGCAGAGAGAGAAAGACCCTCAAGCAGACTCCACACTGAATGTCTTGCCTGACATGGAACTCGATCTCATGACCCTGAGATCATGACCTGAGCCAAAATCAAGAGCCAGATGCTTAACTGACTTAGCCACCCAGGTGCCCCTAGCTCAGGGTTTGTCAGAAGTTATTCTTCCCTACTCAACCATCAGGCTGTGTGAGCTGGTGAGAAAAAACCAAATTCTTTATAAAAAGTTAAACAGCCAAATTTTTAAGGCATATGAGCAATAAAGTGAGTAAACTGTGAACCTGTTACACTCATTCCCTCACTGAAATGATGTATCATATAAGGAGATATAAGAAGGCATATCTATGTATGCCTTCTTCTTGTCACCTAAAAGAGTTAAACTCACCAAGAATGCTATATTGGTTTGCTAAGACTGTAACAGAAAGTGAATATAAACTAGGTGGCTTAAAATAGAATTTTTTTCCCCTCACAGTTCAGGATGATAGAAGTCTGAAATCAAGGTATTGCCAAGATTGTCCATCAGTAACTCCAGAAGGACCCAATCTGTTTTATGCCTTTCTTCTAGCATCTGGTAGCTACTGACAATCCTTGATATTCCTTGGTTTGTGGATGCATCCCTCCACACTCTCCATGTCAGATGGTGTTCTTTGTATGTCTCCTCTGTATCTTTGTGTCTTCACATGGCTTTCTTATAAAGATACCAGGGAC
>ML101309.1:106166-136057 GCA_003697995.1 Taxidea taxus jeffersonii | reverse complement strand
ACTCTAGTGTCATTTAATGTGCTCCTGTCAAGCTATGATAGCTTCTCTGTTTTGTGGAAATGAAGTTTAGTGACTATTCTGTGTGTAAGAGGTACTGATTGCTTAGTGGGTTAGTCATTGTTTGTTTTCAGTGAACAAGGCTAGGAAATAAGGTGTTTTGGTTTGTTTTTTTTTTTTTAAGGATTTTATTTATTTATTTGACAGAGAAAGACACAGCGAGAGAGGGAACTCAAGCAGGAGGAGCCAGAGAGGGAAAACAGGCTTCCTGCTGAGCAGGGAGCCTGATATGGGACTTGATCCCAGGACTCTGGGATCAGGACCTGAGCCGAAGGCAGACACTTAACGAGTGAGCCACCCAGGAGCCCCAAGGTGGCTTCTTCTTCCTTTTTTTTTCAAAGAAACTATATTACAAGTTCATATCAATATTTCCAATTCAAAGTCAGAGCTATAGATTTTTTTTAAAGATTTTATTTATTTTTATTAGTTAGAGAGAGAGCGAGCACAGGCAGACAGAGAGGCAGGCAGAGGCAGAGGGAGAAGCAGGCTCCCTGCCAAGCAAGGAGCCCGATGTGGGACTCGATCCCAGGACGCTGGGATCATGACCCGAGTCGAAGGCAGCCGCTTAACCAACAGAGCCACCCAGGCGTCCCAAGAGCTATAGATTTTTTTATATAACATCCTCAATCTTGACATTTTTCAAATTACAAAACTGGTATGTACTCATTGTAAGAAATTTAAATAATTCAGAAGTATATAAGGTAAAAGGTGAAGACTCTGACCTTCCCCCCAAATCACTAGTTAACCACTTAACACATTAATTCAAAGGCTTCATAGTGGTAGCTTCTATTTTTATGTCAATTATAGTTACATAGTTTAGGCAGCACTGAACATACAGTTAAAAATTAGGGGTCGATATTTTTTGAGGCTAGAGGAAAAAAAAGATAAGACGTTATTCCTTCTGTGAAATGAAGATTGTTACATATTTTTAGATTTACTTTTTAATTTGGTATTACATTTACATGGTTTGAAATTCTGAGGATTTTCTTCTTGCTCCTATAACCCAAACTGGTCAGTTCCTCTTTTCAGAGGCAACTAATATTACCAGTTTATTACCTGTTTTTGTGCATTCTGTATTCTGTTTATAAAAATTTAATTTAAAAAAAATTAGAGATTTTTGTTTATTTGAGAGAGAGAGAGAGCATGAGCCAGGGGGAGGAGCAGAGGTAGAGAGAGAAGCAGACTCCCCACTGAGCAGGGAGCCCTATGCAGGGTTCCATCCCAGGACCCTGAGATCATGACCTGAGCCAAAGGCAGATGCTTAACCAGCTGAGCCACCCAGGTGCTCTGCATCCTATGTTCTTTTAAGCATAAAAAATATATATATCCTGTATATATATGTATATCCTGTATATATATATATGTATATCCTGTTTCTCCCATTTTACAAAAATGGTTCTATATCTTGCTTTTTTTTAACTTAGCAGTATAACTTGTAAGTACCAGAATTTCCTTATTCTTGAGTATGTCTAAAGAGTATTACAGGCTAGGGACACCAGGGTTCTGGGATCGAGCCCCACATCGGGCTCCTTGATCAGTGGGGAGTCTGCTACTCTCTCTGCCTCTGCCTGCCGTTCTGCCTGCTTGTGCTCTCTCTCTGACAAATAAATAAATAAAATCTTTTTTTAAAAAAAGTATTACAGGATATGTTTGTACTGCTTATTTTATAATTCTTCTATTTAAGAGAATTTTGATTCCACCCCCCCCAGTCTTTGGCAACTAACTACAAAGAGTGCTACATGAATAACCTTGTACATGTGTCATTTTCCATATTTGGAATAATAAACTGTTAAGGTAAATTGCTAAAAATGTATACTTGTGTCATTGTTAAACATTGTGTAAAATTTCATTCTAAAAACATACGCATAAAAAATAAGAATATAGGGGGACGCCTGGGTGGCTCAGTTGGTTAAGCGGCTGCCTTCGGCTCAGGTCATGATCCCAGCATCCTGGGATCGAGTCCCACATCGGGCTCCTTGCTCAGCAGTGAGCCTGCTTCTCCCTCTGCCTCTGCCTGCCACTCTGTCTGCCTGTGCTCGCTCCTGCGCTCTCTCTCTGACAAATAAATAAAATCTTAAAAAAAAAAAAAAAGAATATAGGGACGCCTGGGTGGCTCAGTTGGTTGAGTGGCTGCCTTCAGCTCGGGTCATGATCCCAGCGTCCTGGGATCAAGTCCCACATCGGGCTCCTTGCTCGGCAGGGAGCCTGCTTCTCCCTCTGCCTCTCTGCCTGTGCGCTCTCTCTCTCTGACTAAGAAATAAATGAAGTCTTAAAAAAAAAAATAAGAATATAGGCAGTTTACATTTCTTCTTTTTTTTTTTTAGAGGGGGCAAAGTTTATTTGTTTTTAAGATTTTATTTATTTATTTGACAGAGATTTATTTATTTATTTATTTATTTATTTATTTATTTATTTAAGACAAGTAGGTAGAGAGGTGGAGAGAGAAAGGGGTAAGCAGGCTCCCTGCCGAGCAGAGAGCCCGATGAGGGGCTTGATCTCAGGACCCTGGGATCATGACCTGAGCCAAAGGCTTAACCCACTGAGCCACCCAGGTGCCACCCCCCCCTTTTTTTAAAGATTTTATTTATTTGACACAGAGCACAAGCAAGGGGAGCAGCAGGCAGAGGGCGAGGTAGAGGGAAAGCAGGGTCCCTGCTAAACAGGGCTGGATCCCAGGACCCTGAGATCATGATCCAAGCCAAAGGCAGACTCTCAACCAACTGAGCCACCCAGGTGTGCCAGCAGTTTACATTTCTACCAGCAATTGATTCCACATTTGAAATAGAAGATTTGGTTATGGTAGATATATACAAAATGATCAATTTGAAATTTTTTTATCCTTGTGTATTTATAATGGAGCACTTGGCATAGGCATCAAATTACATTTAGCCTTCTTTTAACATACCATTAATTGAGTGCCTATGAAAGAGTGTAGTCTTTGCTCTCCACAATAAGCAAATATACTTTATCTAAGCTCTGAGGGCCTTGAAGGATGAGAGCGGCAGGGGAAGTTATAAATTAGTAAACTTTTTGGTGTCTGAATCTTTGAAAAATTATTATAGACTCCAAAGAACTTTTATGTATATGGGTTATATTTGCCAGTATTTACTGCATTGGATGTCAAAACTAGGAAAATATTGAAATATTTATTAATTCATTAAAAAATAGTAAGTTCCTTATATATTAATATATATAAAACACATTTTTAAATGAAAAAACCTTTTTTTAAAACCTTTTTTTTTTTTTTTAAGATTTTACCTATATATTTGACAGAGAGAGCATAAGTAGGCAGAGCAGTAGACAGAGGGAGAGGGAGACGCAGGCTCCCCACTGAGCAGAGAGCTCAGTGTGGACCCTGGGATTATGACCTGAGCCAAAGGCAGATGCTTAACCAACTGAGCCACCCAGGTGCCCCGAAAAACTTTCTTAAAAAAAAAAAAAAAAGATTTTTTTTTTTAAGATTTTATTTATTTATTTGACAAACAGAGATCACAAGTAGGTGAGAGGCAGTCAGAGAGAGGGGGAAGCAGGCTCCTTGCTGAGCAAAGAGCCCAACACAGGGCTTGATCCCAGGACCCCGGGACCATGACCTGAGCTGAAGGCAGAGGCTCCAACCCACTGAGCCACCCAGGCGCCCCAAAACAGAAGATTTAGTGAGAAGGACAGACATGGTTTTACATTTTTGCGAATCTGTTTAATGTCTGGCTTAATAGGAGACAGCTGCATTCTCATCTGCATCAGCATTCAGTGTATTGCAGTGTGTCATTTTAGTTGAAGTATTTGAAAAAAAATCCAGGCTCCGAGATATGTAGTTGGAAAATGGAGAAGTATTTTATATCTTTGGGTAATTGGATATTCTTTGGTACTATACCCAAACTCAACATGTAGTAGTTCCTTAAAGGCTAGTTGCAGTGTAGAATCTGAAACCGTATTAATGAATTTTTGTATTAGTGACTTTTGTACTTAGCGACAAAATAAAAAATTCATTTATTTTGTACATTGAATGGATCTTTTACCCATGTATGATTTTGAATTATCATGAATTTGTCAGTTGGAAAATATCGGTCACTGAGTTGTGCAGATCTTCCAAATGTTTGACACAGTTCATTATACAAGTAAAAAAATCACACTCATGAATATCTCTGTCATTCGTCAGAAAGTCTTTTTTTTTTTTTTTTTAAGATTTTATTTATTTATTTGAGAGAGAGAGCATGAGAGGGCCGAGGTTAGGGAGAAGCAGACTTCCCGCAAGCAGGGAGCCTGATGTGGGACTTGATCCTGGGATTCCAGGATCATGACCTGAGCTAAAGGGAGTTGCTTAACCAACTAAGTCATCTTGGTGCCCTCATCAGAAGAGTCTTAATTATTAAGAAGGTATCAAGCTCACAGAAGATACACTTTTTCAAAATTTTGATTTTAGCTGAAAATCTTGAAATTTTACCACTGACAAATACTATCATTTATTTTCTTTGAAGGAACAGGCTCACTTTATTCATTTTGTGAAGAACATTGCCAGATAACCAAAGTTTGCCTGTCAGTTGCCTACTTAGAAAGTAATAGTATCTCATGAAAAAATTGGCTAGTTTAGCTTGCAGCTCAGGTGCTTTTCCTTGAGACAGTTATTTTTTTAAATTATTTTATTTTATTTTTAAAGATTATTTATTGGGACGCCTGGGTGGCTCAGTTGGTTGGGCGGCTGCCTTCAGCTCAGGTCATGATACCAGCGTCCTGGGATCGAGTCCCACATCGGGCTCCTTGCTCGGCAGGGAGCCTGCTTCTGCCTCTCTGCCTGTCCTCGCGCTCGTGCTCTCTCTAACTAATAAATAAATAAAATCTTTAAAAAAAAAATAGTTAAAAAAAAAAAAAGATTATTTATTTATTTATTTGACAGAGAGATCACAAGCAGTCAGAGAGGCAGGCAAAGAGAGAGGAGGAAGCAGGCTCCCCGCTGAGCAGAGAGCCCAATACGGGGCTCGATCCCAGGACCCTGGGATCATGACCTGAACCAAAGGCAGAAGCTGTAACCCACTGAGCCACCCAGGTGCCCCGAGACAGTTATTTTTTTATTGATATGCTGCAGAACTGGTTTATACTTCCCATTTTGCCATTCTGATGATTAAAAAGACATGGACTCAAGAGTGGAAATCTAATAAAATTATTCTTACTGCTTTATCAAGGACACAAGTAAAATTTTTCTTTTTTAAAGATCTTATTTGTTTATTTATTTGACAGAGAGAGAGCACACAAGCAGGGGGAGCAGTAGAGGGAGAGGGAGAAGCAGGCTCTCCACTGAGCAGGGAACCTGATGCAGGACTCCATCCCAGGACTCTGGGATCATGACCTGAGCCAAAGGCAGATGCTTAATGACTGAGCCACCCCGGCGCCCCTAAAATTTTTCTTTTTTCTTTTATTATTTTATTTATTTTATTTTTTAAAATATTTTATTTATTTATTTGATGAGAGAGAGAGAGAGATCACAGGTAGGCAGAGAGGCAGGCAGAGAGAGAGAGGAGGAAGCAGGCTCCCCGCTGAACAGAGAGCCTGACATGGGCCCCAATCTCAGGATCCTAAGACCATGACCTGAGCCAAAGGCAGAGGCTTAACCCACTGAGCCACCCAGGTGCCCTAAAATTTTTCTTTTTTAAACTGCAGGTGTGAGGTGGTGAAGAATATGATAGTTCTAGTACAGTTTGATACCCCTACCTTGATTTATGCTAAGGCAGTGGCAGTTTTACCTACCATTTCACCATGGCGAAAAAGGCAGATAACCTCTTAGTGTTGTTATGAAAAATAAGATCTTGTTGTGAAAATAGTGGACCTCTTAGGTCTCCTGGGACCATACTTCAAGAACTGCTCTTCTAGGTAGAGCATGCATTACATAGCCAGAGATACTGAGGTGAGAAAAAATAGCTTTCAGGTCAATTGCAAGTATTTTGTTAGGAACTCAGGATATATGGAGAGAAAGAAAATAGGTAGTCAGGGGCTGGATCATAAAGAAACTTAAGTATCCTGCTAAAGAGTACTGAATTTATCCTAAAAGAAATGGAGAGTCTTTGAAGGATTTTAAGGAGGGGAGTGTGTGTATGGTAGGGGTGTGGGTGGATTATGCCCTCGTATTTTTTAAAGATCACTGTTACCATAGTGTGTCTTGTAGTAAGGAGGCCAGTGGAAAATGATGAGGCTTTTAACTAAGGCACTGACTTGGTCATGGAACCACAGAAGGCCAGGCTGTACAAACCAGGGGAGGAGTTAGAATATTTCCTTCCTAAAGCAGAACTAAGCCTAGCAGCATCTGTTGGCTGGCTGGCTGGTCAGGTGCACAACCAGCTGCATCAGTCATCATGTCAGTTATAAGCTATCCCCTCAGATACTCTTGTATCTGAAGAATCAGTAATCTGACCTCTATTACCATAGATTAGTTTTAATCTGTTTTTTAATTTCATGTTGATAGGATCATATATAATCTTGTGTCTTTTTTGCTTAACATTGTCTTTGAATTTCATGAATGTAGTTGCATATAGCAGTGGTTCTTTATCATTGCTAGGTGATACGTCATTTTCTGACTGTATCATAAGTTTTGTTTTTTTTTTTAAGGTTTTTTGTTTATTTGACAGAGGGAGATCACAAGTAGGCAGAGAGGCAGGCAGAGAGAGAGAAAAGGGGAAGCAGGCTCCCTGCCGAGCAGAGAGCCCGATGCGGGACTCGATCCCAGGATCCTGGGATCACGACCTGAGCCAAAAGCAGAGGCTTTAACCCACTGAGCCACCCAGGCGCCCTATCCTAAGTTTTCTATTGAGTCGTTTATAGTTTGGGACTGTTATGAATAATGCTGCTGTGAACACTTTGTGCATGTCTTTTCATAGATGTAAGCATCTGGTTATATTCCCAGGAATGGAATTGCTAGTTCATGGGATATAAGTACTACTGGTTTTCCAAAATGGTTATATTAATTTATTGTATGAGAGTTCTAGTTGTACTATGTCTTTGAGTATACTTAGTATTATCAGTCCTTTTAGTTGTAGCTGTTGGGGATGTAGTGATGTCTTTTTGTGGCTTTAATTTGCATTTCCCTGATGAGCACTGATGTGGAGTATCTTTATATGCATATTGGCCTTTTAAGGATCCTCTTTTGTGAATGCTTTCAACTCTTTATTTTTTTTTAAGGTTTTGTTTTTATGTGAGAGAGAGAATATATAAGGGGGAGGTGGGGAGCAGAGAGAGAGGGAGAAGCAGCAAGCGCCCCACTGAGGAGGGAGCCCAATGTGGGGCTCGATCCTCAGGCTCTGGGATCATGACCTGAGCCGAAGGCAGACACTCAACTGACTGAGCCACCCAGGGGTCCCAGTGCTTTCAGATCTTGTCCATTTAAAAAACTGAGTTGTCTTTTTCTTACTGATTTGTAGAATTTTTTTGTATATCTTATATATGAGTCTTTTGTGGGATACATATATTTGCACATATCTTCTGCAGATGTTTATATGTGGGATAGGTGCTGGAACAAATTTATTAATGAGTGTTTTGCTGGGATTCTGTGATATATATCTTATCAATGAAGAGTTATTCTATATATTATTATTTAGAGATTCTAGTTCCCTTACATGATGGCAGTGCACATGGTGCTTTTGAGTGTGTCACTACTGATGTTTTGAATTAGTCTCAGCTAATTGCAGGTGTTTGTTACCTGTTGCTGTCGACCAAACCACTCCAGATCTTAGTGGCTTAAAACAACTATTTATTAGGGTGCCTGGGTGGCTAAGTCGGTTAAGCATGTGCCTTGGGTTCATGTTGTGATCTCAAGGTCCTGGGATCGAGCCCCACACAGGGCTCCCTGCTTAGTGGGGATTCTGCTTTCCCTTCTCCCCCTGCTGTGCTCTCTCTTTTTCTGTCAAATAAATAAAATCTTTAAAAAAACAAAAAACAAACAAAAACCCCAACTGTTTATTTGCTTATGATTAGGTGGGGTGGCAATTTGGGCAGGGCTCATCTGGCTTGCTTCTGTTGCACATGGAATTTGCTGGGCTTACTCATGTGTTTGGGGTCATTTGGTAGGTTGGTGAGGGGCTGGTTGTACCTGGATAGCCTCATTCCATCATTAGGCTGGAGCTGTCATCCAGGGTGCCTTGGTTTCCTGCAGTCTGTCTTGGCTACCTTGCACGGTGACTAGGTCTCAAGAGAGCAAAAGTGGAAGTTGTAAGGTTTCTTAAGGCCTGAGCTCAGAAATTACACAGTGTCATTCATACCACATTCTATCAGACAAAACAAGTCCCAAGGCCAGCTCAGATTCAAGGGGTGAGGAAATGAACTCCACTTTTTGATGGCACTTGCTGCAAATAATTTGTGGCCATGTTTGATCTGCAGCATTGGGCACTCATTGTTATCTTGTTCCTTTCTTTATCTTTTTCTCTCTCTTCCTCCCTCCCTTCCTTCCTTTTATTTATTTATTTATTTACTCTGTAAAAATTTTTATTTATTTATTTATTTGACAGATCACAAGTAGGCAGAGAGGCAGGCAGAGATTGGGGGGGAAGCAGGCTCCCCGCTGAGCAGAGAGCCCTATGCGGTGCTCGATCCCAGGACCCTGAGATCATGACCTGAGCCGAAGGCAGAGGCTTTAACCCACTGAGCAACCCAGTGCCCCCATCACTCCTTTTAAATGAAGTTTGTGGGCTTTTTAATCATTGCTTTGTATTTCTTCTTGTAGTTTGTGTTAGAACAAAGCTTACTTAAAGGATGTCTTCTGTGATTACTTGGTGTGGCCAAGGACCAGACATTTTCAGGTCCTGACTGTGACTTTCCCAGTTACCATAATAATAACAAGCATTTGTTAATGATGAAGAGATTAGTTTCTTCCCTAGTGATTTTGATGCTTTTTTACATTCTTTTTTAAAAAATTGGTAAGACCTGAATGTTAACATTGGTCCTTTTATGAGTTCTTTTCCCATCTCTTCCATGCCTTGTTAGCCATCTAGAGTTACTAATATGAGCCTGAATTGACAACTGTTTTTTCCAAGGTCTCAGTGAAGTCTGGAAGGAAAAGGCTCTGCAGCAGGAGAAGGGGTCTGGACTGCAGTTGTCCTGAGGAGACAGTGTTTTTATATGTGAAATAAACAAGAATCTTGGGTGAGGTGCAGATGTCAGTGACCTGTCAGCCAATCAGGATGAATCAGCTGAAGTCCTAGATGAGGTGACAGTGTCAGCGCAATTAGCCCCTTACCCTGAATTTATTGGGCCTCTCATTAAGGTAGCTGTCATAGCTCTTATTTTAGAAAAAAGTCAGAGTCATTGTTCAAGATTCACCTGACTTTAAACATTACTTATTTTGGAGGGGAAAGGTCACTTTCAGTGGAGGAGTACTATTGGAAGTGACATCTGGCTGGTTTGCAGATTATAGCCATTTTGGTGTGCTCAAGTGTTACAGTTGTTAGGATCTTTAAAACTTGTCTCCAGGTGGCTGGAGGCTATTTATTCTGCTTTTCCTAGTAAGTTTAATTAATTGTCTTGGGTCCCAGACAAGTAGATTTGTTAAGTATAGTTTCTGATTTATCTGTTTCCCAAACCTGTGATAATTTGATGGGAATAGGAACTCTCGAGGTGGCATTTTATTGCAAAAGATGGATGTTGGCTGCTAAATGCAGCTGATTAGAAGGCTATGGCACAGTATCTGTTTTCCTGGTGACAGGGTCATTATTAAGGCTTTACAGAACACACCACCAGTCAGATGGCTGAACTGAATCTTCCTGCTCTTGTGAGGTTATCTTCAAGGTATTTGGAGTGCTTCACAGAACTTTTTATCAACTGTGTTCTCTCGCAGGCATTTGCACCTTGTGTCAGTTTAACCTGGTTGTTCTGGGTTGTGAGGCACTCCTTAGTACAGTGCTGGTAACCAAATCTTTGTCAGTTGCTGCTGCCTGAGAACCTTGGATTTGGGTCTCAGAGACCCAGAGAACAGTGCTGCCAGATAAGGTTGCCGTCTTATTTTCTGAGTGCATATTTTATCTTCAGAGAAAGAAGGGGAACTGAGAATACAAGGCAGTTTGTTACAATGAACACAAGAACACAGAGTTTTGATGGCTAGGCCATCCTATTAGCTGTACAAATAAGTTTATTTTTTAATTTTAATTTTTAAAACATTTTTATAGTTATTTGAAGAAGAGAGTGAGAGAGATCATGAGCAGGGGGTAAGGTCAGAGTGAGAAGCAGACTCCCCACTGAGCCAGGAGCCCAATGTGGGACTTGGTTTCCAGGACTCTGGGATCATGACCCAGGCCAAAGGCAGACACTTAAATGACTGAGCCACCAGGTGTCCTGGCTGCACAGATAAGTTTAAAATGTAATGTTTTTTAAAAACTGGAGTTTAGGGGCACCTGGATGGCTCAGTGGGTTAGAGCCTCTGTCTTTAGCTCGGGTCATGATCCCAGGGTCCTGGGATCAGGCCCGCATTGGGCTCTCTGCTCAGCGGGGAGCCTGCTTCCCTCTCTCTCTCTCTGCCTGGCTCTCTGCCTGCTTGTGATCTCTGTCTGTCAAATAAATAAATAAAATCTTAAAAAAAAAACAAACAAACCTGGGGGCGCCTGGGTGGCTCAGTGGGTTAAAGCTTCTGCCTTTGGCTCAGGTCATGATCCCAGGGTCCTGGGATCGAGCCCCACATCGGGCTTTCTGCGCAGCAGGGAGCCTGCTTCTTCCTCTCTCTCTCTCTCTGCCTGCCTCTCTGCCTACTTGTAATCTCTATCTGTCAAATAAACAAATAAAATCTTAAAAAAAAACACCTTAAAGAAAAAACCTGAAGTTTACCTCAGAGGTAGTACTTAGCTTTGTAAATTAATCATACAATTAGAAAAACGTTACAGTGTTTATGTGTCAGGCACTATTTCACATTGGAGGTAGAGGTAAGAATAAGACACACAAGATTTCTGTCCTCGAAGAACTTACATTTTCATTTGAGAAGATAGGCAGTTTTCAAATAAATAATTACAGATTATGTTGAGTGGTATGAAGAAAATAGATGTGGTGATGTGACTTAGAGTAAGGGAGAGGGGGATAGTCAGATGGGTTGGTCAGGAAGACTTTTTTATAGTGGTGTGTGAACTATTACTTGAAGGGAGGCAGAACCAGCATTTCCCGATGGGAGAGGAGTGTTCTGGACAGGAGGAACAACAAATACTAAGGCTTCATTGGGAGTTTGTGGTTTGTATTTTCAAGAATAGGCAGGGGCCAGATTTTGTAGGACTCTATAGACCTCGCCTAGGATGATGGAGAACCATTGGTAGAAAGAAGCTGGTTGATGAAGAAAGTTAAATGATCTGATTTTACAGTTTTAAAAGATGACTCATACTTCTCTGGGGAGAACAGATAGCAGAGTACCCAGAAAGGAAGTAGAGAGATTAGTTAAGGACTATTGCATTTTATTAAAAACCTGCACACTATATGGGGGTTATGGAGGATGGACAGCAGAAAGGAATTGAACTTCTTTCAGAAAGTATTCCACTTTTAATTTTGATAAAATTACAAATAGGGCAAGAAAACCATAACATCAATAAGTACTAATACATGTTTTGAAATATGTTGCTCTTGATTCTCTAACTCGAAGTTGGAGAGAGAACTCTTGGTGTGGCAGGGCTCTCAACATGAACTTACTATGCCCACTTAAAAGTCAGGCACATCTGGGGGCACCTGGGTGGCTCAGTGGTTTAAGGCTTCTGCCTTCGGCTCAGGTCATGATCCCAAGGTCCTGGGATCGAGCCCCACATCGGGCTCTCTGCTTGGCAGGGAGCCTGCTTCCCCCTCTCTCTGTCTCTGCCTGCCTCTCTGCCTACTTGGGATCTCTCTCGCTGTCAAATGAATAAATAAAATATTAAAAAAAAAAATCAGGCACATCTGGGCACACCTTGAGGGCCTGTGGGGAAAAGCAATTAGTAATTTCTTTGCAGAAGGGAGAATAAGGCATTTCCTGGGGGGAAAAGGTACCATGCAGACAGTGTTTTAGGACAAGGTTGGTGGTGAAAAAGGGGAAGGGTGATACCCTGGTCATGCCTACCAAACCTAACCAAACTACCACACATCTCTAATGCCAGAACCCTAAAGTGCAGGGGCTATAAAGAAACCAGAGAGCTTTTTCATAGAAAAAGTATGATATTAGAAAGGCAGGCTTAGCGATATGATACTCATGGGTAGAGTTGTAAAACAAAATGAAGAGTTAGGGATACTCTTCACTTCAGCATAGGACCCAGTGGGGCTTAGGTATTTGAACACAGACTGGCTTGGCATATGAAGAGTTATAGTGGTGGCATTCAGCATTTAGAGTTTCTATTGTGGATTAAGCAGCAGCCAGCTCTCAGAGTCCTATAATAGCAGCAACAACTACAATAATAATAATATTGTAGTCAGAGAGGGGAGATATTAAATTATGTGTTTGTAATGCTTATTTCTACTCACAGAAGAAAATTCTGTCTCTGGCTTCTCTATATTCTTCTCATCTACTGAGAGAGATTACATGTCTGCTAGCTCAGTTTCTAGAATTGTCTTCTATAAAAGGATAATAGGTAGAAAACAGCTGAAGAATTTCAAGGAGTAAGACGATGATTAACTTATGTTAGAAAGTGGACCAAGTACTGCTTAGAAGAAGAGGGTATCATTAGAGGAGACAGAGCCAGATGAGTAGAGTGTTGTATTGTGAATTGAAAGTAGGAATACGTAGGGGTGCTCGGGTAGCTCAGTTGGTAGAGCATGTGACTCTTTTTTTTTTTATTTTTTAGAGATTTTATTTGTTTTAGAGAGTGTGAATGCTAGCTGGGGGAGAGACAGAGAGAGGAGAGGAAAGAATCTCAAGCAGACTACTCACTGACCCTGGAGCCCAATACAGGGCTTGATCCCAGGACCCCAAAACCAGGACTTGCATGGAAACCAAGAGTCAGTTGCTCAACAGACTGAACCACCCAGGTGCCCCAGAGCATATGACTCTTGATCTTGTGGTTGTAAGTTCAAGGCCTCACGTTGGGCGTAGCATTTACTTAAAACAAAAAAGAAAACAAACAAACAAAAAAAACCCCTGTGCATTAAAGCAATGGATTAAAAAAAAAGGGAATGGATATAGAGAGTTCAGGGCAGGTATAGGGTTATGAGAAATATTGTGAGCAAAAGGAATTGGGAAAGAAGATACGAAGAAGCTGCTGTGGGGGGGGGGCACCTGGGTGGCTTGGTCAGTTATGTGTCTGTTTTCCACTCGGGTCATGATCTCGGGATCCTGGGATCAAGCCCCAATTTGGACTCCCTGCTCGGCGGGGATTCTGCTTCTCCTTATCCCTGTTCATGTGCGCACTCTGTCTCTCAAATAAATAAAATCTTAAAAAACAAAAAAAGAAGCTGCTGTGTTTTTCTTTGGGAGTCTCACTATATTAAGATTTAAATTGCTTTTAACTTTTTTTCTTTCTTTTTTTTTTTTTTTTGAGGCTAGACTTGTTTCTTATGTGATGCCATTCCAGCACTGGACTCATGGAGGCTGAACATTTATTCAGGTAATAATAGGTAACATTTATAGACCACTTTCTGTGTGCTAGGCAACAAACTAAGTGCTACACCTATATTCTCTTGATTGTCATGCAACCTCGTGAAGTTGGAAGTGTTATTGTACCCATTTAATAGATGAAGAAACTGAGACTAGAGTATATCAAGACTGAGTTCACCTGAATTAGGAAATAAAAAAGACTACTGCTGTAGTTGAAGTGAGAGATGATGGTAGCTTGAATTAGATGATGTCATTCCTTACCTGTTATAAGTACATGAATATAAAGTGGTTTTGACTGAACTTCACCCTCATTTTCATAACTTTTCTCACTACTGAATACATCATACTTTTTGTTTGTCTTTGAAACAATGGACATACTTTTTGGTAAAGAAAAATCCGATTAGATTAGTTAGAGTTTTAATTTTAAGGCTTTTCTAACTTTTTAGAAAGGTAAGTTTGAAATAGTTTAAATTTATTTGAGTGAATATCTGTAAAAGGTAAACAGATATTTACCTTATAAAATAGATATTTACTTTATCTTACAAAAGGCTAATAGATACTAATGAGGGCATTCTTAAAAGATTATTAGTATGGATGATAGGAATCTTTTGTGTTGTTTTCGTCACACTTGAAATACTGTTCACAGGTGTTTTAGCTTTAAGGAACCTTATTATAAGGGCTTCTTGTAGGAGCTTTCTTGGTATGTCTAAATGTTTATTTATAGATCATGCTAATGGTAGTACTTGCTGAGAGGGTTTTAAGCACTACCTGAAAATCAGTCAAAAATGAAGATTCAGGGGCACCTGGGTGGTTCAGTGGGTTAAAGCCTCTGCCTTCGGCTCAGGTTGTGATCCCAGGGTCCTGGGATCAAGCCCCGCATTGGGCTCTCTGCTCCGCGGAGAGCCTGCTTCCTCTTCTCTCTCTGCCTGCCTCTCTGCCTACTTGTGATCTATGTCTGTCAAATAAATAAGTAAAATCTTTAAAAAAGAAGATTCAGCATCTCTGATTTTATAATGTTGGTTAATAGAAGTATTTCTAAATTTATAAAAATTCAAATTTATATGCTTGCTGTGATTGGTGCTCCATGTACAATTTTGCCAGGAGTTGTTTATACCCTCATCAAAGTAAAGTAAAACTGTTTTACCACTCCCTTATCAGCCATTGGGTGGCCAGCATGAATACATTGTCCTATTAGCCTTTTCCCCATCTTTTTCAAAATAGATCTTGAGCTGTAATTGACATATAGTAAGCTGTACATGTTAAAAGTGTACAGTTTGTTAAGTTTTGACATATGTGTTGTTCACCCATGAAACTGTTACCACAGTAAAGATGATGAAAATATCACCTCCACAAGTTTCCTTATCCCCATTTTTAATACTTGTCCTCAACTTCTGTGGTCTCTCAGCAACCACTGATGAACTGTCACTATAGAACAGTTTGCATTGTCTAGAATTTTATATAAATGGAATTGTAAAGTATATACTCTCACATTTACTTATTTTTTCTTTGGCTTTTTTTTTTTAAAGATTTTATTTATTTATTTGACAGACAGAGATCACACAAGTAGGCAGAGGGGCAGGCAGAGAGGGGAGGGGAGAAGCAGGCTCCCTGCCGAGCAGAGAGCCCAATGTGGGACTCGATCCCAGGACACTGGGATCATGACCCGAGCCGAAGGCAGCGGCCCAACCCACTGAGCCACCCAGGAGTCCCTTTTTTTTTTTTTTAAAGATTTTATTTATTTATTTCTTTGGCTTTTTTTTAACTAAGCATAATTATTTTGAGATGCATCTATGTTGATGCATGTATCAGTAGTTCATTTTTATTGCTGAGTAGCAATCCATTGTATAGCTATAACACAATTTGTTTATCCATTTGTGTTTTGATGATGCACATTTGGGTTGTTTCCAGTTTTTGGTGGCTAAAAGTTATGCTGTAAACATTTATGTATAAATCTTTGTATGGGCATATACCTTTTTCCTCCCTTAAGTAATTTCTTTTTTAAAAAATTGTGAAATTCATGTAACTTATAATTAACGATTTTAGTGTATAGTTCAGTGGTATTTAGCGTATTTAAGATGTGCAGCCACTAGCTCTCCAGTTTCAAAAGTTTTTCATCATCGTGTGAACCATCTCATACTCGTTAAATAATCACGCCCCATTCCCTCATTTCCCCCCTCCCCCATCACCTGGTGACCACTAATTTGCTTTCTGTCTCTGTGGATTTGCCTCTTCTGGATATATCTTATAAAAGGAATCAGACAATATATGAACCATTTGTGTCTGGCTTCTTTCATTTAACATAATAGTTTTAATATTCATACAAGTTGTGGCATGTATCAGTACTTCTATTCCATTTTATGACCAAATAATATTCCATCGTGTAGATATATCACATTTAGCTAATCCATTCATCAGTTGGTAGACATTTGGGTTGTTTCCACTTTTTGGGTACTATGAATAATGCTGCTGTGAACATTTATTTATTTATAAGTTTTTGTGTTGATATATATTTTCTTTGGGTATATATCTAGGAGTGTAATTACTGGATCATATGGTAACTCCATTTAGTTTTTTGAAGAACTATCAAATTGCTTCCAAGGTGGCTACATAATTTTGCATTCCCCCTAGCAATGTAGGAGGGTCCCAATTTGTCTATCCTTACTAAACTTATTGTGTGTCTTTTGATTCTAGCCCTCCTTGTGGGTGTCAAGTAATATCATGATTTTGATTTGCACTTCCCAGATGAGTAATGATCTTGAATTGAGCTTCTTTTCGTGTACTTATTGGTCATTTGTGTATTTAGAGAAATGTATATTTAAATCATTTGTGGTAATTTTGGATAACTTGTCTTTTTTTTTATCGAGTTGTAAGAGTTCTTTATTATGGATATAAGTTCCTTACTTGATACATGATTTGCAGATATTTTTTTTCCTATTCTGAGTTGTCTTTTCACTCACTTGAAGGTATTGTTTACAGACAAAAGTTCTAAATTTGATGAAGTCTGCTCATCTTTTTTTTCTTTTGTTGCTTATGCTTTTAGTGTTATGTATAAAAAAGTTTTGCCTAACCAAAGGTCACGAAGATTTATTCCAGTGTTTCATATTGAGTTTTATAGCTTTAGCTCTTATATTTAGGTCTGTGATCTATTTTGAGTTAATTTTTGTGTATAATATGAGATACGGTTCCAACTTTATTCATTTATATTTAGCTCTCCACTTGTCATAGCACCTTTTGTTGAGAAGACTGTCCTTGGCCTGTTTGATTGTCTTGACCTCCTTTTTTGAAAATTAGTTGACCATAAATGTAAAGGTTTATTTCTGGGCTTTCAGTTCTATTCCACTGCAGTACTGTTCTGATTACTGTCACTTTGTGTGGTAAGTTGAAATTAGGAAATGTAAGTCCTCCAATTTTGTTTTTCTTTTTCAAGATTATGTTGTTTGGTGTGCCTGGGTAGCTCATTTGATAGCACATGGGACTCTTGATCTCATAGTCATGATTTGAGCCCCATGTTGGCTGTAGAGATTACTTAAAAAAAAAAAAAGAGGGCCCCTGGGTGGCTCAGTCATTAAGTGTCCACCTTTGGCTCAGGTCGTGATTCCAGGGTCCTAGAATCGAGTCCTGTATCAGGCTCCCTTCTCTGCAGGAAGCCTGCTTCTCCTTCTCCTGCTCCCTCTGCTTGTATTCCCCCTCTTGCTGTCTCTCTTTCTCTCTGTCAAATAAATAAGATGTAAAAAAAAAAAAAAAAAGATTTTGTTGTTTATTTCAGGTCCCTTGCATTTCCATATGAATTTTAGGATCAGATTGTCAATGTCTTCAAAAAAGCCAGCAAGGATTTTCATAGGGATTACACTGAATCTGTAGGTCAGTTTTGAGAGTGTTACCAGCTTAGCAATATTAAATCTTTCAGTCCATGTGAACATGGACATGGACATCTTTCCCCTTATTTAATAATAAGTTCTTTAATTTCTGTCAGCGATTGTTTATAATTTTTAATATATAAGCATTATAGTCTTTTTAATCCTATTCTGTTATACTTCCTTGTTAAAATTATACCTAAGTATTTTATTATTTTTGTTACTACTGTAAATGGACTTTTTCTCTTAATTTCATATTTGGAATATTCATTACCTGTATATAGAAATATAATCAATTTTTGTATGTTGACCTTGTATTTTGCAACCTTGCTGAACTTGTTTATTAATTTTTAGTGGATTCCTTAGGAATTTCTATATATAAGATCATGTCATCTACAAATGGAAAAAAATTCTGGGGGGTGCCTGGGTGGCTCAGTCATTGTGTGTCTGCCTTCAGCTTAGGTCATGATCCCCAGGTCCTGGGTTTGAGTCCCGCACTGGGCTCCCTGCTTGGTGGGAAGCCTGCTTCTCCCTCTCCTACTCCCCCCTGCTTGTGTTCCCTCTCTTGCTGTGTCTCTTTCTATCAAATAAATAAATAAAATCTTAAAAAAAAGAGATTTGTTTTTGAAGATTTATTTTATTTATATGAGAGAGAGAGAAAGAGAGAGAGAGAAAGAGAGCGCGCGCGCGCGCGCCTGTGCGCGCCTGCAGGGGTAGGGGGTAGGGGCAGAGGGAGAGGAAGAGAGAATCCTCAAGCAGATTCCCTGCTGAACAAGGGGCCTAACTTGGGGCTGCATCCCAGGACCTTGAGATCATGACCTGAGCTGAAATCAAGGCTTGGCACCCAGCTGTCCCTGCAAATAGAAAAAGTTTTACTTCTCTTCCAGACTGAATGCCTTTTTTTTCTTTTTATTGTCTCACTGCCCTAAGTTTTTTCCTTCTGTTCCTCAGACTGGATATTCTTTTCATTTGATGTTTTAAAGTTTTTATTTATTTATTTAAGTAATCTCTATACCCAGTGTGGGGCTGGAACTCACAACCCCAAGATAAAGGGTTTGCTTGTTCTTCTGAGTGAGCCAGCCAGGTGCCTGCAGACTGGATATTCTCTCTTTTTTTTTTTTTAAAGATTTTATTTATTTATTTGACAGAGATCATAGTAGGCAGAGAGGCAGGCAGAGAGAGAGAGGGAAGCAGACTACCCACTGAGCAGAGAGCCCGATGCGGGGCTCAATCCCAGGACCCTGAGGTCATGACCTGACCCGAAGGCAGAGGCTTAACCCACTGAGCCACCCAGGTGCCCCCACACTGGATATTCTTAATTGACTTAGCTTCAGGTTTGTTGGTTCTTTCTTCTGCCTTCTCATATCTTGTATCAAACCCCTCTACTTATGTTTTTCATTTTTGTTACTGTACTTTACAACTCCAAAATTTTTATTTGGTTCCTTTTTATAGTTTCTCTTTCTATTAATAATCTGTTTCTGAAATGTTACACTTTTCCTTTAATTCTTTAATCATAGTTTCCTTTTTTGATCTTATTTAAATTGGCTGATTTAAAGCCCAGTGTCTAGGATTCCTAGTGAGTTTCTGTTGATTGCCATTTTTCCAGCTATACATTCCACTTCCTGGTAATATTATAGTGCTCCATATGTAGTATAAGAACTTTACAATAGTATACTTCTTTTTCTTCCCTCCTGGCCATTGTCCTGTTCTGGGTATACACTTTATGTGTGTGTGTGTGTGTGTATATTTTAAAGATTTATTTATTTATTTATTTATTAAAAGATTTTATTTATTTATTTGACAGAGATCACAAGTAGGCAGAGAGGCAGAAGTAGGCTCTCCGCTGAGCAGAGAGAGCCAACGTGGGGCTCGATCCCAGGACCCTGGGATCATGACCTGAGTCGAAGGCAGAGGCTTTAACCCACTGAGCCACCCAGGCGCCCCAAGATTTATTTATTTTATACACACATATATGTATATACACACACATGCATGTATATACTTATATAAATTACAATAAAATTGCTTTGAATAGTTTATAGTTTTGAAAAAATATTTAAATAATGAGTAAAAAAGATTTTTATAACTACCCACATTGTAACCATTTTTGATGCTCTTTATTCCTTTGTGCAGATCCAGATTTCCATCTATTATCATATTTATTCAGCCTGAAGTACTTGCACAGGTCTGCTGTTGGTGATTTTTAACTTTTGTATGTGTGAAAAAGTCTTTATTTTGCCTTCATTTTTGAAAGATATTTTCTGTGAGTATAGAATTTGTGGTTGACAGTGTTTTTCTTTCAATCTTTTAAGAATGGAGTCTTCTGGGACGCCTGGGTGGCTCAATGGGTTAAGCCACTGCCTTCGGCTCAGGTCATGATCCCAGGATCCTGGGATCAAGTCCCGCATCGGGCTCTCTGCTTGGCAGGGAGCCTGCTTCCTTTCCTCTCTCTCTGCCTGCCTCTCTGCCTACTTGTGTGATCTCTGTCAAATAAATAAAACCTTAAAAAAAAAAAAAAGAATGGAGTCTTCTGATTTGAATAGTTTTCATTGAGGATTCTGTTATTGTCTTCGTCTTTGTTCCTCTATATGTAATGTATCCTTCCTCCTGGCTGTTTTTAAATTTACTCTGTATTACTGTAATATTAGTGTTAGGTAGTTTAGTAATGGTGTGTCTTGGTTTGTTTTTTTCAGCTTCTTCGATCTGTGTATTTATAGTTTTATTATAATTTAGAAGCTTGGAAACTATTATTTCTTTAAATATTTTTCCCCCATCTCTTCTTCAGAAATTCCAGTGGCACATATTAGGTAATTGGAATTTGTCCCACACAGTTCATGGACGCTCTGTTCATTTTATTTTAGTGTTTTTTCTTTCTGTGTTTTATTTTGGTTGACTTCTTTGCTGTGTTTTCATATTTACTCATCCTGTTTATTCTGTTGCAGTTTTTAATCTTCTACTAGTTGTACATAGTGTGTTTTTATCTCTACCATTTTGGAGATTTTTTTTTACTTCTTCTCCGATCATGCTTCCTTTAGATTTTTACACATACAGAATATAGTTATAATAAATTTTTAAATGTTGGTTCTTTACTCATTTTATAATCTGTCATTTCCAGTCATTTATTTTAACTTTTCCTTGTGGAATAAGTATAATTTAGGAAGTTGCAAAAAAAAAAAAAGTACAGCAATATTCCATTCCATGTGCCTTTCACCCAATTTCTCCCAGTTGTGTCAGCTTGTATAACTATAGTACCATGTAAAAATCAGGAAATTAATATTATTACAGTCTATAGAGTCTATTCGGATTTGACAATTGTACATGTACTCCTTTCTGTGCATGGGTATATGTGTTGGGGGAGTTCTGTGGAATTTTAATGTATATCCACAACCACCATCAAGATACAGAACAGTTCGGGGCGCCTGGGTGGTCCAATGGGTTAAAGCCTCTGTCTTCAGCTCAGGTCATGACTCAGGGTCCTGGGATCGAGCCCTGCATCGGGCTCTCTGCTCAGGGGGGAGCCTGCTTCCTCCACTCTCTCTCTCTCTGCCTACTTGTAATCTCTGTCATATAAATAAATAAAATCTTAAAAAAAAAAGATACAGAACAGTTCCATTCCCATAAGAATTCTTCCTGTTGCCCTTTAATAACAATGTCCACCTACCTCCACCCCATTCATAAACCTATAACCATGGCTTAGTAGTCTGTTCTCCAGCTTTTTAATCTTATCATGTCAAAATGTTAATTAAATGGGATCATACCATATATAACCTTTTGAGATTGACTTTTTCTCCCACGCAGCATAATTCCCTTGAGATCTATCCAAATTACTGCATGTGTCTAGTTTGTATCCTTTCATTGCTGAGTAGTAGTCTGGTATGGTTGTCCCAAGTTTGTTTACACATTCACTTTTTGAAGTGGTTCCAATTTTTGGTTGGTTCCAGTTTTTGGCCATTGTGAATGAAGCTGCTATGAACATTCTTATTCAGGTTTTTCTGTAAACATAAGTTTTTACTTGTATGGGATAAATGCCCAAGAGTAATTACATAAAACTGCCAAACTGTCTTCTAGAGTGGCTATATACCATTTTTATATTTCCATTGCTTATGTATGAGTGATCCAGTTTTTCTGAATTCTTGTCAATACTTGGCATTGTCAGTATTTTTATTTTATTTCATTCTTTTAATTAATTTATTTATTTTAGAGAGAGAGAGAGTGGGAAAGTGCACACGTGAGAGTGTGGGGGAAGGGCAGAGGGAAAGTCTTCAAGCAGATTCCTCCCGAGCACGGAGCCTGATGCAGGGCTTGATCTCATGACCCATGCCACCTATGAGAGAGATCATGATCTGAGCTGAAACCAAGAGTCAGATGCTTAACGGACTGAGCTACCTAGGTGCACTAGTATTTTTTATTTTAGCCATTATGATAGTATATAGAGATAATTCATCTGTTTTGCTTTTCCCTAATGACTAATGATTTTGAATGTTGGCTTATGTCTTTTGCCCATTTCCTTTTTTTTTTTTTAATATTTTATTTATTTATTTGACAGAGAAAGACAGTGAGAGAGGGAACACAAGCAGGGAGAGTGGGAGAGGGAGAAGCAGGCTTCCTGCCGAGCAGGGAGCCTGATGTGGGGCTTGATCCCAGGACTCTGGGATCAGTAACAGCTGAGCCACCCAGGCACCCCTCTTTTGCCCATTGCCTAACCGTTTCTTTGAGTTTCGAGAGTTGCTTATATATTCTATATACAATTCCTTTCTTAGATACGGTTTGCAAATATTTTCCCCAGGGTTATACTCTCTTCTGTGAACTCTAGACTCTTTGGCTTTCTCAGACTTTCACTCCTGTGTTCTCCACTCAAGGAGCATGTTGGATTCTACCTAGATTTCTCCTGGACTCCTCCCTCTCACCTTTTTTTTTTTTTTTTTCAACATTACTTGGAAGCAGTCTCTAGGCATTGAACTTGGGTAATCTTCTTTTTTTTTTTTTTTAAGATTTTATTTATTTATTTGTGTGAGAGAGCGAGCGAGCGAGCACAGGCAGACAGAGTGGCAGGCAGAGGCAGAGGAAGAGGCAGGCTCCCTGCCAAGCAAGGGGCCCAATGTGGGACTCGATCCCAGGATGCTGGGATCATGACCTGAGCAGAAGGCAGCTGCTTAACCAACTGAGCCACCCAGGTGTCCCTAAACTTGGGTAATCTTAAGGCTTACGTTACTTGTTTCCCATCTCTCAGGAATCACTGTTGTTTATTGCCTGATGTCCAATGTCTTAAAAACCATGGTTTTACCCATTTTGTCTTTTTTTTTTTTTTTTAGTTGTTTCTGCCAGGAAGGTAAATATGATCTCTCTTACTCCATGTTAGTCGGAAATCAAATCTCCCCGCCCCCCAACTGCCGAAGTTTTCAATAACATTAGGGACAGCCATTGTTAATAACTACTGTCCAATTATTCCTTCCTGTCTTGAGTTCTTTGTTTTCTTTTTTTTTTTAATAAAAATTTTATTTGTCAGAGAGCACGTACATGCACAAGCAGGGGGAGCGACAGACGGAGAAGCAGGCTTCTGGCTGAGCAAGGAACCTGATGCTGGACTCCATCCCAGCACCCTGGAATTATGACTTGAGCCAAAGGCAGACGCTCAACCAACTGAGCCACCCAGGCGTCCCCTTCCTCAGGTTCTTAAACAGGAAAGGAGGGGGGAATAGAGGCTAAATATAACTCAGACAAAAAGAAACTTCTGATGTTGTTGGGTGTCAGTTGAAACCCAGCTACTTCCAAAAGTTTGCAAATCAATCAGATACGGCTTAGAGCTAGAAATAGGTTAGCTACCATAGCACAAGATGATGGTGTGAAAAGATTTTAGTGACAGCTTGTGTGTGATAATATATCCTTTCTTGTTCAGGGTTCTCTGGATGTAATGCTAGATTCTGGCTTTCATATGCCTTTTCTCTATTCTTACCCATATAGTCCTTTTATCAAAAGAATGGTTATATTTATAAAATCACATTTTTCTGTATTTAAAGGGTAGAGTTGACCAGTTAAAGCAGCCTTTCCAGCCTAAGTGCATCTTGCTAGGTAATTGTTTAACTTTTTTTTTTTTATTAGTTTTGGAGCTTACATCAGTATTTATGATGATTTGATAAATATATGCTAGGATTTCTTAAAGATTTATCTCTATATTGCAAAACTGTAGTTATCTATGTAAAAATTCAGAGAGATGGAATATTGTATAGGACCACATAGTGATCAAACACTTGAAGAAAATATTTCTTTGGAGTTATTTAGTGGAATTAGGACACATTTCAGTAATTGGGTGACTTTGAACTCTGGGAATCTGCTAGAGCCACCTTTGGGATAGAGTGGCTCCTGCTTATGCCATTCTTATCAGGAAAGATTTATTTCTATTTCTAGTCTATCACTTCTGCTGATGAACCAAGGGCATAGTTTGTTACATTAGTCAGCTATTTAAAAAATTTTTTTTAGGGACGCCTGGGTGGCTCAGTTGGTTAAGCAGCTGCCTTCAGCTCAGGTCATGATCCCAGCGTCCTGGGATCGAGTCCCACATTGGGCTCCTTGCTTGGCAGGGAGCCTGCTTCTCCCTCTGCCTCTGCCTGCCTCTCTCTGCCTGTGCTCTCTCTCTCTCTCTCTCTCTAATAAATAAATAAAATCTTTAAAAAAAATTTAAAAAAAATTTTTTTTAATTAAAAATTTTTTTAAAAAAGGTTTGGGGTATCTGGGTGGCTCAGTTGGTTAAGCAACTGCCTTCAGCTCAGGTCATGATCCTGGAGTCCCAGGATCAAGTCCCATAACAAGCTCCCTGCTCAGCAGGGAGTCTGCTTTTCCCTCTGACCCCACCCCCATGCTCTCTCTCTTATTCTCTCTCTCTCAAATAAATAAATACAATCTTGAAAAATTTTTTAAAAAAAGATTGTATTTATTTATTTGACAGAGACACAGCGAGAGAGGGAACAGAAGCAGGGTGAGTGGGAGAAGGAGAAGCAGGCTCCCTGCTGAGCAGGGAGCCTGATTTGGGGCTCAATCTCAGGACCCTGGGATTATGACCTGAGCAGATGCTTAACGACTAAGTCACCCAGGTGCCCCTAGTCAGAGTCCGATGTGGGGCTTCATCCCAGGACCCTGGGATCATGACCTGAGCTGAAGGCAGAGGCTTTTTTTTTTTTTAAGATTTTATTTATTTATTTGTCAGATAGAGAGCACAGGAGCGAGCACAGGCAGACAGAGTGGCAGGCAGAGGCAGAGGGAGAAGCAGGCTCCCTGCTGAGCAAGGAGCCTGATGTGGGACTCCATCCCAGGACGCTGGGATCATGACCTGAGCCAAAGGCAGGCGCTTAACCAACTGAGCCACCCAGGCGTCCCAGCAGAGGCTTTTTTAACCCACTGAGCCACCCAGGCACCCCAGCTTTTTTTTTTTAAGATTTTTTTTTAATTTTTTTTAAAAAATATTTTATTTATTTATTTGACAGAGATTACAAGTAGGCAGAGAGGCAGGCAGAGAGAGAGGGAGAGGGAAGCAGACTCCCTGCCGAGCAGAGAACCCGATGCGGGACTCGATCCCAGGACCCTGAGATCATGACCTGAGCCGAAGGCAGAGGCTTTAACCCACTGAGCCACCCAGGCGCCCATAAGATTTTTTTTTTTAAACACAACATGGGGAGTGATAGGCAGAGCAGGCAGAACAGGCAGAGGGAGAAGCAGACTTCCCACTGAGCAAGGAGCCCAATGTGGGACTTGATCCCAGGACCCCGGGATCATGACCTGAACTAAAGGCAGACATTTAACTGACTGAGCCACCCAGGTGTCCCTAGTCAGCTCTTTTTTTTTTTTTTTAAAGATTTTTTATTTATTCATTTGACAGAGAGATCACAAGTAGGCAGAGAGACGGGGAGGGAAGCAGGCTCCCTGATGAGCAGGGAGCCCTATGCGGGACTCGATCCCAGGACCCCGAGATCATGACCTGAGCCGAAGGCAGCGGCTTAACCCACTGAGCCACCCAGGCGCCCCTAGTCAGCTCTTTTTAACAGCTCCTGTCCTGTTGCCTTGCAGAGTGGTTTATTCAGTGAGTATTTGTTGGATGAATAAATGCCTCTTCATTGAGTCACTACTTTATATATTCATCTAGCATCTTTTGACTTCCATTCCTTTGGCCATATTCTTACATGCTTGCATTTCCTCTGGAGAGGTGAACAAAAAAAGCAAAGAAGAATCTGCAATCTTTCTATCGCTTATGAGTAACTCTGATAAGAAGAAAGTATTAGAAGAGATTTGAAACACTTGACTACATTGAGATTTTGGAGTTGATGCTGGATTTCATTGTCTATTCTATTTTTCCCTGTTGTTACTAACAGTGGTTGGTTTTTTGCTTTCCTCCAAAGCCCAGACCAGTTTTTTCTCTTTTTAACTTATAGTTAGTGATGTGCTCTCTTACTTTTCAATTTTATTTATAATTTTTATAACTTTCCTTTTCCTCTCTATATAGGGACTCCTCTTTCTTTTCTCTATTCTTTAAATAGTGGTGTGTCTGAGGTCTTTCTGTTCACCTCTCTAGCCTTCTGTACTGCCAGTCTGCCACTGTTCTTACCACGCACTCTCCCTTTAAAATCCAAGGTTTCAATTTACATCACAGTTTGGTTGTATAGATACCCAGTCTGAACAGTGTAACTGCCTATTGGGCACTTTGATTGGTCGATCCACAGGCACATCACATTTACTATGTTTTATTTTATTTTTTATTTGTTTATTTTATTTATTTTTAAAGATTTTATTTATTTATTTGACAGACAGAGATCACAATTAGGCAGAGAGAGAGAGAGGAGGAAGCAGGCCCTGCAGAGCAGAGAGCCCAATGCGGGACTTGATCCCAGGACCCCGAGGCTTAACCCACTGAGCCACCCAGGTGCCCAATTTGTTTATTTTTGTTAAAGATTTATTTATTTATTTGACAGAGAGAAAGAGAGAGAGAGATCACAACTAGGCAGAGAGCGGTGGAGGGGCGGGGTGCAGGGGAAGCAGGCTCCCTGCCGAGCAGAGAACCTGATGTAGGGCTTGATCCCATGACCCTGAGATCATGACCTGAGCCTAAGGTAGAGGCTTAACCCACTGAGCCACCCAGGTGCCCCTATTTTATTTTATTTATTTTTATCATTTTATTACTATTATTTTTTAAAGTTTTTATTTTTGAGTAATCTCTGCACCCAACGTGGGGGTCAAACTCACAACCCCGCGGTCAACAGTTGCATGCTCTACCAGTTGAACCAGCCAGGTGCCCCAAATGCTGTTGGTATTTTGATGGGGATTGGATTAAATGTGTAGATTGCTTTGGGTAGTATAATACATTTTAACAATATTTGTCTTCCAGTTCATGAGCTTGTTTGTATCGTCTTGAATTTGTTTCATCAGTGTTTTATAGATTTCAGAGTATAGTTCTTCTACCTTTTGCATTAGGTTTATTCCTAGATATCTTATTATTTTTGGTGCAGTTGTGAATGGAATTGTTTTCTTAATTTCTCTTTCTGCTGCTTCATTATTTGTATACAGAAATGCAGCAGATTTCTGCACAATGATATTTGTATCCTGTGATTTAACTGAATTCATTTATCAGTTCTAGCAGTTTTTTTGTGGAGTCTTTTGGGTTTTCTGTATCTGGTATCATGTCACCAGCAAATAATAATAGTTTTTACTTCTCCCTTACCAGTTTGGATGCCTTTATTTTTGTTGCCTGTTTGCTGTGGCTAGGACTTCAGCACTATGTTGAATAAAAGTGGGGAGAGTAGATATCCTTGTCTTGTTCCTGATCTTAGGCAAAAGGCTCTCAGTTTTTCCACATTGAGATTGATGGTGGCTGTCAGTTTTTCATATATGGTCTATATTATGTTGGGGTACATTCCTTCTGAACCTAGTTGGTTGAGTGTTTTTATCATGAATGGTTGTTGTACTTTGTCAAATGCTTTTCCATGTCTATTGAAGTGATCATATGGTTCTTTCTCTTACTGCTATGATATATTGTGTTGATTGATTTGTAAAAATTGAACCAACCTTGCAACCCAGGAATAAATCCCACTTGATTGTGTTGAATGATGTTTTTAATGTATTGTTGGATTTGATTTGCTAGTATTTTGTTGAGGATTTTTGCATCTGTGTTCATCAGAGATAATGGCCTGTAGTTCTCTTTCTTTGTGCTGTCTTTATCTGGTTTTGGTATTAGGGAATGCTGGCCTCATAGAATGAATTTGGAAGTTTTCCTTCCTCTTCTGTTTTTTTGGAATAGTTTGACAAGAATAGATATTAAATCTTCTTTAAATATTTGGTAGAATTTGCTGTGAAGCCATCTGGACCTGGACTTCTATTTGTTGGGAGTTTGTTGATAATGATTCAGTTCCTTTGCTGGTAATTGGTCTGTTCAAATTTTCTATTTCTTCCTGTTTCAGTTTTGGGACGTTATATGTTTCTAGGAATTTATCTATTTCTTCTAGGTTTTCCAATTTGTTGGCATATAGTTTTTCATAATTTTCTCTTAAAATTGTCTGTATTCCTGTGGTGTTTGTTGTTATTTCTCCTCTCATTTGTGTTGTTATTTATTTGGGTCCTTTCTCTTTATCTTGATAAGTCTGGCTAGTGGTTTATCGATTTCATTAATTTTTTTCAAAGAACCAGCTCCTGGTTTCATTGATCTGTTTTTATTTATTTATTTAGTTTCTATATCATTTATTTCTGCTCTATTTATAATTTCCTTCCTTCTGCTGGTTTTAGGGTTGGTTTGTTTGTTGTTCTTCTAGGTCCTTTAGGTGTAAGTTTAGGTTGTTTGAGATTTTACTTCTTGAAGTGGGCCTGTATTGCTATAAACTTCCCTTTTGCTGTGTTCCAGGGTTTTTGAATCATTGTGTTTGTGTTTTCATTTGTTTCCATGTACTTTTAAAATTTCTTCTTTTATTTCTTGGTTGGCTCATTCATTGTTTATTTTTTATTTATTTATTTTTTAAAGATTGTATTTATTTATTTGATAGAGAGTGAGAGAGGGAACACAAGCAGGGGGAGTGGGGAAGGGAGAAGCAAGCTTCCCACAGAGCAGGGAGGCTGGCTCGGGGCTCGATCCCAGGTCCCTGGGATCATGACCTGCACCAAAGGCAGACACTTAACAACTGAGCCACCCAGGTACCCCTCATTCATTGTTTAGTAGTTATTTGATCTCCATATATTTGTGGTATTTCCATATTTTTTCTTGTAGTTGACTTCTAGTTTCATAGTGTGATCAGAAAAGATGCATGGCACAACTTTGATCTTTTTGAATTTGTTGAAGCTTTTTTTTTTGTGACCTAATATGTGATCTATTCTGGAGAATGTTCCATGCACACTTAAAAAGAATGTATATTCTGCTGTTTTAGGATGGAATGTTCTTTTTTTTTTTTTTTTAACTTTTAAAAAATTTCCTTAAGTAATCTCTACAGCCAGTGTGGGGCTCAGACTCACAACCCCAAGATCAACAGTCCCATGCTTTACGGACTGAGCCAGCCAAGTGCCCCTAGGATGGAATGGTCTGTATATACCTGTTAAATCCATGTGGCCCAGTGTGTCATTCAAAACCATTGTTTCCTTTGTTGATTTTCTGTTTAGATGATCTGTCCATTGATGTACATGGGTGATTATTGAATTATTATCAATTAGTTCCTTTATGTTTGTTATTAACTATTTGAATGTATTTGGGTACTTCTTTCCATGTTGGATACATAAATATTTACAGTTGTTACATGTTCTTGTTGGATTGTTCCCTTTATTATTGTATAGTGTCCTTTTTTTTTTTTTTTTTTTAAAGATTTTATTTATTTATTTGTTAGAGAGAGAGAGAGAGCACGAGCACAGGCAGACAGAGAGGCAGGCAGAGGCAGAGGGAGAAGCAGGTTCCCTGCCGAGCAAGGAGCCGGATGTGGGACTCGATCCCAGGACGCTGGGATCATGACCTGAGCTGAAGGCAGCCGCTTAACCAACTGAGCCACCCAGGCATCCCTATAGTGTCCTTTTTAAAAAGATTTTATTTATTTATTAGAGAGAGTGTGAGCAGGGGTGGGGCAGAGGGAGAGGGAGAGAGAGAATCAAAAGCAGACTCTGCTGAGTGGATCCTGATGCTGGGCCCAATCTCAAGATCCTGAGATCATGATCTGAGCTGAAATCAAGAGTCGGACGCTCAAATCAAGAGTCGGACACTCAAACGACTGAGCTGTCCAGGTGCCCCTATAGTGTCCTTTGTCTTTTGTTACATTCTTTGTTTTAAAGTCTATTTTGTCTGATACAAATATTGCTACTCTGATTTTCTTTTGACATCCATTTGCATGATAAATATTTCTCCATCTCCTCAGTTTCAGTCTGTAGGTGTCTTTAGGTGTAAAATGAGTCTCTTGTAGGCAGTATATAGATGGCTCTTTTTTTAAAAAATGCATTTTGGGGGCACCTGGGTGGCTCAGTGGGTTAAGGCC